>JAODAL010016610.1:0-80165 GCA_025379985.1 Phyllomedusa bahiana | reverse complement strand
ACCCCCCCGGGTGTCGTTAAGCTCTGCTTGCCTCCAACTCTGGGGTATCCGAACGCCTTTCATGTCTCTCTCCTCAAACCGGTGGTTCTGAATCGCTTCTCCCATGGATCTGTCTCGCCTTCTCCTTTGGCCAACTCTGATAACATCTTTGAGGTCAAGGAGGTGCTGGCGGAAAGAACAGTGAGGGGGAAGCATTTTTTTTCTTATAGATTGGAAGGGGTTCGGGCTGAGGAAGTGTTCGTGGAAAAACCCTGAGGCCAATCTGTCCCCTGACCTCCTCTCTAAGTTCTGAAAAAAGAGGGGGAGACCTAAGGGGGGCGGGGGTACTGTCATGGGGGCTGGCGCGGGTGCGGTAGCCCCCCGCGGCCGCCCCCCTGCCCGCACGGGGTTCGGCGCGGGTGCTGCAGCTGCCCGCGACCATCCTCCTGCTACCCGAGGTCCGGCGCAGGGCCACTCACCCGTCCTCGCTCCTGTGTATGCTGCTCCTGCCTGTCCAGGCCGCCGTGCGCGTACCCGCTGCCTAGGGCGCACGTGCGACGGCTGGTCTGGATTTAAAGGGCCAGTGCACCGGTAATTTGGTTAATTGCCGGCCGCTGGTCCTATATAAGGAATACGCCCCCAGCACTCTCTGCCAGATTGTTGGTGTGCATACCTTATCTTGAGAGTGTTGGAAGTCCTGTCTGATTACCCTTGTACCAGTCCGTTCCGCTACGTTTCTGCCCTTTTGCCTGTTTGCGCCTGCCCTGACCTTCTCCCCGGGTCTCTGACCACGAACCTCTCCCGCCCGTCCTGACCTCCTGCCTGTCCCCGACTACGCCTTTCGATTACGTTTTCTGTACCACGCAGTCCCCCGGCCGCCATCGCAAGCAAGTCACGTCAGGGGTAAAGACCTGGTAGCCTCACGCCGCAAGTCCATCCTGCTTTGCGGCGGGCTCTGGTGAATACCGGGGGCTACTTAGACTCCACTCCCTGGCCCGGTTAACTTTTCATCGCTTGCGGTGGTCCAGCGAATCCACCAAAAAACCCTTACAATTTTCAACAGTGGATTCTCTATACAGCATGACACAGGCTCTTCACTGCACTTTCCCCAGCCATTGAAGCTCATTCATTTTCCCTGTCATCAGATAAGAAGTGTTTCACGCAAGCGCGGCCTGTCAGCTCCCTTTGGGGTGTCTAATGAAAGCTTTCAGGGGAACTAAGGGTGATTGAGAAATGCTGTAGCTCTCAGGATCTTTTACTTTTTGTAATCACATATATTTTGAAAAGTTATTAAATACCCATTTTGGAGGATCCCACGTCAACATTACATGGTGGCAAAACCCCTTTAATTTGACCACTCCCCGTGAACTTAATGTACGCAGCGAAATACTATTCCATTATTAAGTGCTGTATTTACCTTTCATGTTTATTCAGCTGCATGATGTATGTGATTTACTAATTATACTTATTACATCTGGTATATTAGTCCTGCCTTTTTTCCAGCATTATTATATGTTTCATATCTGTTTTCCTATTCTCCATGTGTCAGCCTTTTGCCTGTTTTAATGTTTAGTGCATTTTTATATTTATGTCATTAGTCTCACCTAGTTCTTTGCTCGCGTTATGCATCCGTTTCCCCGCTCGCTCATTGCGGTGCGCCAGTGCCGGCTTGGGGGGAGTTCCTGGGTTTCCCGTGACGTATCCATGACGGTATTTTACTCCGCCCCTTGTGGGCGGCATTCTACATCAGGATGCGTCCTGGCCTCTCCGGGTTGTTCCCCCTCCCATGCCGTCACGGGGCACGCGTGGATGACCGGGGATCGGGTTTGTTTTCACGCGCTGGTCCAGGTGAGTGTTAGGTCTTTATTGGTGTATTTGAGATATAAGACAAGTATTTGTGTATGTTTGTTTATGCTACGACTAAGAGTCCTGCTGGATCGAAATGCGTCAGCCCATTCATGTGACCTTTACCTATTTGTATGTCTATGTTTTTGACTTATTAAAAAGCAACCAGTTTTGAAGGGGTTTTGCCACGATCTCATTTCCTACCTCCTGTATCCAGCTCTTCAGCTCTGTGCGCTCAGAAGGGGGCGTGTGATTTGTTTGAATTCCATATCATGTGACCCAGCAGGATGACATCACCAGGCCTTTCCTCTCTCTAGTCAAAGAAAAGTCTGTTTATGTAAAGCATTGTGAGTAGCTGAGTGGTAAAGTTTTTGCCTCCAGGCACAAGGGTCCTAGGTTCAAATCCCTGCAGGGACCAAACCTGTTTTTTTTCTTCTCTTTATCAATGCACAGACCTCATTGAGGTTTCTTTTTTATTTATTTGCACTGTTGACTAATTACTAAAGAGTACGGGATTACAATGACAGCACCTGGGGTTTGAATACTCAGTAGCTGCCTGAGAAGAGAGGTGATGTCTGAGCATGTCTAACCAGGAGTGAGGAGCTCTCAGCCCTGGTCATATCCCCTGGAAACGAGCTGTAAACAATGGATCACTAAAGGAGCAGCTAAAACTAAAACGGTGCAGAATTTTTAATTATAATGAACGGTGAAAATGTTTGTTATTACATTTGCAAGATTCCCACGTCAATTTTAGTTTGTGACAAAACCCCTTTAAGTTCAATTTGGAGTTGCTGGCATCTATCCTTTTTATGGCATAGCGTAAAATGCACCTGAATCTATGAACCTATCCTACTGCGGGTCATAGACTTAGCGCTGTCTAGCTGAAAAACGACACTTCTGGCTCAGGTAAAACACTTTTAAAGTGCTCTACCTGTTCCAGCAGTAATGTGCCTGGATTTGCCGTACTGAAGCTATAAATGTGTAGCTTCATACAGTTGTGGTGCGACACGTCTCACGAACACCCCCCGATCTCAGGTGCATTTCAAAGTGCCAAGGGCGTCCTATAATGTGGCTAATTTTGGAGCGCGCCCGCTCATACATCGAGCACACAGGGCAAAGCCCTGTATGTACATGTCCCCTATAATGAATACTGCTACATATCAGGGAACCCACATACAGTAGTAGAGCTGAAGAGCAGAAAGCCTCCAAGTATTGTACTTGCTCCCTACAAAAAAAGAACAATGTTCAGGTACCTGAGAGGGGCCCCTTTAGCCTCTGGGGACCATAGCAGGCACCATGGCGGCTATGGCTATAGTTACGCCCATGACTTCCATATTATATACTTACAGAGGGGCTAAATTTATGAACCTTTGTCACCTAACAGAACAGGTTTTTCTTTGTAAAGAAGAAGGACATTACTATGAGACCTTGAATAGACTATAAAGGTCATAACAACATCACAGTGAATGATCATTATTGTCCTCCTCTCCACCAGGAGATGTTTGACTGATTAAGTAGAAGCACTATTTTCCTAAAATTGAATCTTAGGCTATGTCTACACATCAAAGTTAAAATGCCATCCAAAATCTGACAGCATTTTAACATGGCTGTACTGTGGTTTTTGCGATGGGTTTGCACTAAAGACCGTGGGCAGTTTCAGATTGACCGCCAGCCCAGTACATTGACTGTATGGGAATCTGGAAGATGGAACATGTTCTATAAACCGGCAGTTCACAAATCCCGCAGTAGAAAGTCAGTGCTGTGTAGACTACCGCACAGATTTTCTATTGAGGGCTAAGGGCACATGATTACAGTTGGATTTATTGTGGATTCTAAATACCAAATCCACAGAAATTCAACCAGAAACCAGTGCTGTCGAGACATAGGGTGACAGGTATGATTTTGTCACCTAAGCACCATTTTTTTTGAGTGCATTAGTAGTGTAGAATGCACCTGAATCTATGAACCTGTTGTACTGTGGGTCATAGATTTATCACTTTCTAGCTACAAAGCGACACTTCTGGCTCAGGTAAACCACTTTTAAAGTGCTCTACCTGTTCCAGCAATAATGCACCTGGATTTTCTGTGAAGCTATAAATTTGTAGCTTCCGGTGGTTGTGGTGCGACACGTTTCCAGCACCCCTCCCCCCCACCCATCTCAGGCACATTACAAAGGGTCGCGGACGCTCAGTAATGTGCCTGATATTGGAGTGCACCTGGTTTAAAATAGAGTGAATGTTGCTGTGCCAGTTTTTGGACTGAAAAGATGCCAGATTTCTGCTGCAGCCGTGTACAACTGTTGCCCATTTTATTGGGAGTTTGTCAAGAACGGGATGAGTAAAAGTGGCTTAAAAATTGAGGGGTGGAGATTATGAATACTTTTTTTTGGTGTGGCGGGGAAGAGGTTTTGTGTTGCTTTGGCGTCTTCCATCAGTTCATTAATGAAGTGCTCTGTGATTTCCCTATCACAGCATTTTTTATCCCTGGATAACATGTTGTCCAAAGATATTCCTTCCCATTGGCCCGCATCGGGGCCCATTTAAACCTTTGGGCACACTAGGCAGTTGCCCTGGGGCCCCATAAGTATATGGGCGACAGGTGGTGAATGTCTGTCCCAATAATCAAGGGCATATTCCCTAGATCGGTGCTGCTCACTTACCTGTTTATATACTGTATTCTTAGGATGTGTAAACAGTTACAAAACATGGAGGAACAGGGAGCCATTGGCAATTAGTACAGTATTGCTGGGTGACAACAAACCTTTCCAACAAACTATTCTGACTAGGGGGGATGTGTGGTTAATTGTCTGTTTTTCTGTAGAGTCCTGCAGCTCACACCATATACCACAGCACAAAATGAAAAAAATTCCTCCAGGGATCATTTGGCAACACCTTTCCGGTAAAGTACCTTTTCTCATTGTTTGATTACTATTGTACACTTCTGCTTGTATAATGTGGATGCACATTAGGTGTGGTCATTGAATTACAGCATTCCTGAAAATTATTTGGGTTTGGGGTTAAGGCCCCGGGGGGATTTAAACACAAAAAACTCTGTGGGCAAAAAATGTAAACATTGGCATCTCCACTTGGAGTACCCTGCTGCCTGCAGAGATGCTGGGGCTCAGAAGGAGCTCCTGTTATTTTATCAATCGTCCCTCTCCCTGTGTTGTTTCTCCTGCCCCATATTCCCTTATTTGCTCTATGCAAGGAGAAGGGGATGAATGAGAACAGTGTAATGACAGCTCCTGGCTTCTTCCTATTCCCCTCTGAACACTGCTTGGCAGTTACTCACGGGCCAAAAAGA
Organism: Phyllomedusa bahiana; assembly: GCA_025379985.1. NCBI lineage: Eukaryota > Metazoa > Chordata > Amphibia > Anura > Hylidae > Phyllomedusa > Phyllomedusa bahiana. The sequence continues at coordinate 75,038 of JAODAL010016610.1, read as the reverse complement.
TTTACACTGCAGGACCAGATTTGGCCCAGTTTGGCACCCCTGTTATAGGCTTTGCATTGGCCTATGTCAGCTGTGCCCAAAAACATCTTTCACCTATAATACAAATAACGTGGCCCCACTAAAAAACTAAGTAAAACTCAAGGTATATGGAACTTGGAAATGCATTACTGCTAAGGAAATATGAAAAACCTGGGACTCTTAGTTTACAGTTTTTGATCAAAGATTGTATTAAGCTCACCTACCAAAACTTCAAGGGGTTCCAGAGCAGTTTGAGTCCCTACCATAATATGTTACCTCACTAGGAGTCCATTCAACTCAACATTCAGGGAGTGATAGGAACTTACAACTGAATCATCCTGCACTGGATTTAAAAGGGGCGCAGAGTGCAGCAATGCCAATGAAAATTGCCATTTCTCAAATTGACTACAAACGGTAATTAGGCTGTCCCACATCTAAAATATACTTTGAAAACGTAAGCAAGGTGCACACTGTTCCCTATTTCCCTTTGAGGTTTTACTTAGTCTTTAGTGTGCCACTGTTATTTGTATTAGATGTATGCTATTGCCTTTTCAGTGTGCACCTATGCTTACGTTTTCAAAGTATATTTTAGATGTGCACAGCCTAATTACGTTTTGTACATCTTTCTACCAGTCACCATCTGCAATCACTTCCCATTTCCACACAGTCCTTGACTTACACTTACATAGTTACATCATACGTTTGAAAACAGCCATGTGTCCATTGCCGGTGGCAAATGTAATTTGGGGTTAAGTGGACAAGTTTTAGAATATGATTCGAGTTGTTTTTCTGCCAGGTTTACTCTCTGCTCCATAACTAATCAAAAGGGTTTTTCAGGAAATCATTCTTAGGTATGACCATTCTCGCCATACAGTTTCCATCTTGTGAATTCGGTTTCTGAAGTGGTTCGTCCACCGACTTTTTAATATTTTACTGAACTTCTTACTCAAACTGTCCAAGACTAAAGGGCAAACAAAAAAGACTGATCAGGACTGGAAACAGTCTTCGCACTCTTACATTAGAATTTTCTTGTTACAATAACACTTCTTCAGCCTTTAGATATGTCTCCATTCAAGGTGTTCATGGACTTTAAAGGGGTTTTGCCACTATGTAATGTTAACGTGGGATCCTCCAAAATGGGTATTTAATCACTTTTCTAAATATATGTGATTACAAAAATTGCAGTCTGAGAGAGCTACAGGCTGCCTTACCTGCCCTTAGTTACTTAAAAGCTTCTATTAGATACGACCTGACAAGAGCTGCTGGCTAGACTTGGGCAGATCACACTTCTTATCTGATGAGAGGGAGCTGAAGAAGCTTTCAAGGCACCAGGTTGAAATATGTTGTCTTTTGTATACAGAATCCACTAGTTGTAATGTGATTATCTGAGTAGATCCCTGCTTTATCTGATGACAGAGAACATGAAGGAGCTTTCAAGAAGCTGAAGGAGCTTTCAAAGGCATGTGGAGAAAATGTGTTGTCTTTTCTATACAGAATCCACTAGTTGTAGTTTGTTTATGTGTGTGTACATTTCACACGATCCCTTATGCAGGCTCTATGCTCTGGCTATGTCTTTCGCTCTCTCAGCTCAGCGTGGTTTGTTTACATTTGATTCTTAGCAGATAAGGCACGTCCTGGCAAAACCCTTTTAACTTAATCTTCCTTTCCTTATGTTCTGTAACTTTGTTTTACTCATGGTCAAGGATTTAAACTCAATCTGGAAAGAAGTAAATCGAAGGATGTAACATGCTGCCATCCAGGTTACGAAATCTTTTTTGTTATTCTGATCTTATTATTTCTCCAGTAGATCGAGTTTGGTTGTCTACCAAGAATACCAGGCTAAGACTTCACTTCTTCAGGCTCACTTTATTGTCCCTTCCGAGTCCTCAGATGCATTAATGCTATGGCTTAAACTCTCTAGCTACCTTATTGTCGCCACATTCATAAAGGCATACATATGTCAGAGGGGGTGCACTGTAATGTGCCTCTCCCCTCTCCAGCCTTGATCCTCTGTACCGTATTGGTAAGTACAGTTACCATGGCAACCAATATGTGCTGATCATGTCATCTGCATGTTGCCATGACAACCAAATGCTGATATATGCTGGTGGCCTACATAAAAAAAATGCTGGTGGCCTACTTAATGGGGTTGTCCGACCTGGCTCGGACTGGCCCACAGGGGAACAAGGGAAACCCCAGAGGGCCCCTGAGCATCCCAGACCTGGACTTTATTTTAATTGCCATACAATTCATTGGGATAGGCAGCAAGTTAGAGATAAAGAGGCACAAATCAAGAGACATTAAAAGAGGCATGTACAGTAGCAGTTGGGTGGGCCTTCGCAGGGCTGCCATCAGTCATCTATTAACTGTTTCAGGGCCCCATACAGCCAAATCAAATGGGGCTCCCACCCATTACTAGCTCCTATTTTTAACATATCAGTGGGCCCCTTTTGATTAGGGCCCCTGACAGGAGTACTGCCCGTACTGCCCTATTGGCACCCCTGGACCTCCAGATTTGACTCCATTGGAATCGACTCCACTGGAGTCCAGATTCGACTCCATTGTTGGGCCTCCAGAATCAACTCCACTGATGGGCCCCCAAAATAAAATTCCACTGGTGGGCCCCAAGAATGAAATTCCACTTTTGGGGCCTAAAGCACCCCAGTCTGACATTGGTTCTAATACTGACAAATTCTCATTAGTCTATCAAGGCATGATAAAAAATAGAAGAAAAGAAGACAACTCCCTTCAGAGACCCTCCAGGTGATCCCAGAAGATGACTTCACCATTCATTTTTCGTGTTACAACCGCTGCCAATCACAGGCCACAGCAGTCCGTTTGGAATATACAGCATGTGACCACTTCAGCCTGTGAATGGCTGTGGCGTTAAGGTGGGCAGGTGAAGAACAAATGAGGAAGTCATCTTCTGGGATCACTGGAACAGGATGGTCTACGAGGTGAGTTGTCTTCTTTTATTCTATTTTTTTTCATGCCTCAATGGAATATTGAGCATTTGTTAGTGTCAACTTCTTTAAAGCAGCCACCTGGTCCTTCCCTGAGTATCAGTTGCCATTTCCTGGAAGTTGCCTGCATTTCGACCCAATTAAAAATATCTTGGGTTGTCTTATTGACATTTCCCTCGGCTTTGTCATTCAGTCTAGAACAGAGAGAGGATCCTGTCCACAAGCGATTTCAGTTTACTAGTGAAGGAGAAAGAAGACAGTAACTGAGGGTGGACATTGCTCATATGGTAGAGGCAGCAGGGTTATTGTAGGTTTTAGGCTCTTCTAAAGAAATGGGTTTTCAGGTGGTTCTTGAAGAGGGATGAAAGTCTGATGTGTTGTGGTTCTCAGTTCCAGACTATGGTGGAAGCACGGGATAAGTCTTGGAGATGGTTGTGTGAGGAGCTGACAAGAGGAGAGCAAAGAAGGTCCTAGGAGGGTTGGATATTATTATTGAGGAGGATTAGTTCACAGATGTATGGCATGGAAAGAATAGGGAGAGCCTTGTATGTCATGGTTTAAATTTGCTAAGCAATGGATAGCCCATTAAAGCACTTTCCAAGAATGGAAAAACCTCCTTTCCACCTCTGACTGTGCTAAAATAGAAAATGAACCCATACTTACGTCTCCCATCATCAGTGTTCCAGAGATCCCAGAGTTCCAGTGGTGATGGGAGAGGTAAGTATGGATTAATTTTCTATTTTAGCACAGTCGGAGGTGGTAGGCAGGTTTTTAAAGGTCTTAGAAAACCCCTTTATGTGATAAGCAGAGGAGAGAGGGAAATGGGCAATAAGAAAAGAGGTAGATTAACTAGGTAGCTAAATAAAGGCTGATTAGGGAATGTAAGATTTTAGATGGATGGTCACAGAGAACAATGTTGCAGGAGCCCAGGTAGGAGATGATGAAGGCATGGCTGTGCATTCTTGCTGAGTTAAAGGGGTTGTCTCACTACAATGATTAGCTTTCAACATGTAGAAAATGTTAAATCAAAACTTTTTTTCCAAATACATTCCTCTTTTGATATTACCTTGGTCCAGGAAATAAGAGAGATTTTATCTGCTCTGTGTGTACAAGTTTCTCTGGTTACCGTCCTGCTCTCCCCTCCTGATTAGGCAGAGAGCAGCGAATGACTTCACCAGGATAGAGTGTGTTATCTCTAACAAACAAAGGAGATTTATTGCTTTTGATTGTTTGCCTTGAGCTTTGTAGCCCTCTGCACTTTAGATTACATCTCCTGCAGTCAAATCAGTGCAATTAGAAGAGTTAGGAAAACGGAGCTGATATGTTAATCACCGCTATAGTACGACCCACAGCCTAACCAGGAAGAGTGAGGAAATGTAAATCTGAAGCTGCCTGTGGCTCTGTGAAACAGCATAATGAGATAACCCCTTTAAGATTGACAAAAAGAGATATTTTGTAGAACAATGTTTTGAGCTGAAGGTGTCAGGAGTTCGGGAGGGCCGGGGTATGAAAGAGAGGGTGGAAGCAAAGGTTATCAAAAGAAAGTGGACTTATGGGACTTGGGAAAGCATGGAGCCATTGACCATGATTGATACTTCTGGTGGGGCGGGGGCTAAAAGATGAGGAACTCTGTTTTATCCATATTGAGTATTAGAAAGGAGCAGAAGAAGTGTAAAGCTGAAAGACACTCTGGAATCCTGGAAAGCAGAGAGGTAACATTTGAGTCCATGGGGTAAATCTGATTATTAGGTTTCACTGCTTCAAGGCACACTGGCCTAACAACATGATTACAAGGAAATGTGATACCTTTGTACAGGGCCTGGGCAAAGCAGTGCATCAGGCCTTGGCCAAGCACATGACATCACACCAGGCCAAGCATGCCCTTTCGGAGCAACTACTCCGCAGCTAGACAGAGATTTCCACGGAATATTCCATATACATATTACTAACTAGGGAGTGATTGTGGATAGGATCTGGCTTGGCTAAATATCCCTTTTGCTTTCTCAAGACCCAGTGGGTCAAAAGCGAATTGAGGATTTGTTACATCCAATAGAGGGTGCTTGAGCTTCTCAGCTCCTTTCCCATAATGCCTTGTGATATGCAGATGCTTAGTAGAGGGCAAAAAGGCAATTCAAACTCTACACACCATTTGGTGCCCTCCTCACCTCAAGGAGAGATGTTCCCCTTATATTAAAGGTTGTATTTGTGCATTATTCAATTCCAGTTTTACAGTTTTTTCCACCAGACCAGCACCAAACGGGTCTGCTAGAGTTTAAATAGATGTATTTATATTTAATAACATATATTATATAAATAAATTCAAGAGTAGGTAGTCAGGGCACCAGGCTGGTAGGTATACAGGGTCCCAGGTAGGTAGGAGCCTATATAGCAGGGGTCTGCAACGTTGGCTCTCCAGCTGTTGGGAAACTACATCTCCCATCATGCATTTATATACTCTATATCAGTGGGTATGATGGGAGATGTAGTTTCCCAACAGCTGGAGAGCCGACGTTGCAGCCCCCTGCTTTATAGATTAAACCTTCATGCTTAGTAGTGGCCCCTTTAATTGAAACAGAATAAAATAAAACAAAACTCACCTCTCATGGTCTAAAGCAGCCTGTAGCCTACAAAACTAATTAGTGGGGCTGGAAGCTGATGAAAATGTGCAAACAGCTGCTTAAAGGGGTTGTCTCACTACAAGGGTTGCTTTTTTATGTTAAAGATCTTGCAAAAACAAGTCACTTTGCAATATGTGTCTATTACCAGTGTCCTACCTATTCCTAGATATCCCCTCTTGTATGGGCTGCATCAGCTACTCAGGTCGCTATAGCTACAGACCTGTTTGATCTCTCCTGATAGGCTGCCATCACTGGTTGCTATAGCAACAGACCTGTTCAATCTCTCCTGATAGACTGCCAGCACTGGTTGCTATAGCTACAGACCTGTTTGATATATCCTGACAGGCTGCCAGTGCTGGTTGCTATAGTTACAGACCTGGATTCTACTGCAGTAAAACACGCCCCTGAATTCAAAATGAAACCAAGAAAACAGGATTGAGGTAAGTTGAATCAATGTAGTGAGACAACCCTTTTAAGTGGACAAACCTCCAACCACCCAGAGCACCTATGCTGCTCGACCCCCTGGGCAACTGCCTAGTGAGCCCAATGGATAAGACAGCTATGTCTCTGTAATACAGCTGGATGCAGATAATAGGGGAGAGAGCTACAGTAGCTCAGCTCCTCCTTTTACCTCCCTTCTTCCATGTACAATGAATTAAAGTAAATAGGTCGTTCTCTGATGTAGTTTCTTACAATTATTTGAATTGCTCAGAGGAGATAGCTGCCGCCATTAGCAGGCAGAACAAAAATATAAAATACAAACAAATACAGTGGGGCAGATTTATCAATACTGCCTAATTCTTAAAACTTAGACAGTCTTACACAGTGTCGGATTGTGTTTTCTGGGGCCCACAAGTGGAGTTGACTTTAGGGTCCACCAGTTGAGTTGTTTCTGAGCCCACCCAGGGCCGCGACAACGGGTAGGCCAAGGTAGGCAACCGCCTAGGGCTCCTCTTCATCCCAGGCATGAAGGGGGCGCAAAGAGGTATGGAGTGAGCTGAATTTTACATTGGGAGGCGAGGGGTAGGGCGCTACATGCCTTATTTGCCTAGGGCACCAGAATAACTTGTCCCAGCCCTGGGCCCACCAGTCGAGTTTAGTTTAGGGGCCCACCCTACAGCTACTGTAAATGACTGTAAATGCCTCCTATACTCTGCCTCTTGCTTGTTCCCTCTCTTTCCATGCTTTTTTGTCTCTTCTGTGGATGTATATGGGGTTTTCTCCTATTCCCCTATGGGCCAGTCCGAGCCTGGTCTTACACTGCGCCACATGTTTACATCTTCTATTAGTTGGCTTACGTTATGCCACCAATTGGGCCAACATTTTGGCATCTTTTGGTCCACGGCAACACAAGACATCATTGCACTTTCTATAAAGTTCCTCCTCTTTTACAATGGCTACACCCCAAGTGTAGCCATTGACAATAAGTGTCTAAAATAAATAAAGAATGTAGTGTAAAGCTTGTACTCCAGTATTTTTGGTGCCATAATTCTGGTGCAATTGCCATGATAGATGTGCCCCATTGGGCCTTATGCATGAAAACGGTCTAGCAGGAAGTCTGTCTTTGTTGCCCATAGCTTAAAGGAGTTGTCTCATTACGAGCTTTCAGCCTGTCAGTGTCCCTGGTAAGTTGAACTGAGGGGCGTGCTTCTTGGTCTGTCTGTTCTGCTCCCTCTCCCCCCTCCCATCAGCACACAGGCAGCTAAGTAACTTCTATACAGGGGGGGGGGAGAGGGTTTGCTCTCAGAGTTCACCCTGTGTGTGTCTGCCTAGGTCTGTTGCAGGAGAGGGCTGATCTATGAGTGTGAAGTGGTGTGCTAATAGAGCAGAGAGGATGCAAGTGTTCCTATATCCCCTGCTTAGCTTACAAGTCTCCACATCTCCAGCAACAACAAGGGAAGTGTTACTATACTCAGGATGTCTCACTAATACAGGAGAGCATAAAGTATTCACATGCCTGATCTGTATAGTATTAGTATAGTCACAGTTCCAAAGACATATCATGATTATAGTAACAGACAGGGTCACTGCTGTCACATCTATCTGTGTAGAGAGCAGGAGGAAGCAGGCACACACAGGGTTAATCCAGGCAGCTCAGACACAGACGCCAGAGTCCTCCTCCCCCTCCTTCCACTACAGAAGCATTCTGTGCGGGAGGGGCTCTCTGCTCTGACCTGTCTTCAAAGGTGATGAGTCATTCAGACCTGACAGCCAGTAAGATAAGGATCAACAGGTCGGCTGCTATAGAGATTTGAGAAGCTGATGTAGTAATACTAACAGGGCTAGCTCAAAATCAGTAGGACATTTGTAATGAACATATATTGCAAAGCTGCTTGTTTTTTAAAGATCTTTAAATTAAAACCCAATCATTGTAGCGAGACAACCCCTTTAAGTTTTATTTTTAGAGACAAAATCCAAACGGATTCACTATTTTTGCAGCTATTCAATACATATCCGATTGCACATAAACTGGAAACAAAAACCATCGTTTGAAAAATTCCCCGGAGATAGCTAATTACACACATTAGCACCTAAACTAGAAAAGATTTTTCATGCCAGGGTGTGCGCTGGGATATGTCTCACAAGGAGGAGACTCAGCTGTGACTTCAGCTTTGCATATGCTTGGAGACGACAGCTTACTGGAACGCTGTGCGAAGCGACACGAAACCTCAGGTGAAAAAAATCCACACGGAAGATAAGATGCTCTCCTCCTTCTGCTTACCCAGGCTATTACACACCATATAGAAATACGTCTGGGGAAATATCTTCAACTTTTCAATGATTTTCTGTCTGCAGAGCAATAGCTGTTGTTGATTCCCTCTGATAATATTCACCGGGGAACTTAGCTAAATGTTATCTTGCTGTATTAGAGATAATTTCCGAAACACTGGGAGAAAAATGAGCAGCAGATCCCAAATAAATACATAAGAGTAGCAATGAGCTGGAATTGTTAACCCTTAATCTCTGCACAATTCAGTTTAATAAAGAATGTTGGAACCAGTTTTAATTAGAAAAAGCTCTATCTATCTATCTGTCTGTCTGTCTGTCTGTCTGTCTGTCTATCTATCTATCTACCCTGTTTCCCCCGAAAATAAGACAGTGTCTTTGTCAGGGCTAGGCTGTGCTCAGGCTCTAGGGATCTGCAGGCTGCAGCAGCTGATGCACGATCCCACCCTGATACACTTGCTGCTGACAGCTCTGTGAGTGACAGACACCCAGCCACTCCTGACAGGGGGCGAGTGCACCAGCCAATGGGAGGACCCGGAGGCCGCTCCAATCAGCTGCAGGGGCGGTATCCAGGAATCCCATTTAAACTCCCTGAAGGCTGGGTGCTGCGCCTGTGATATTCCTGGCTACCTTGTTTCTTGTGCTTTGTGTTGTTGTTTTGCTTTTCTGTGTACCTGACCTCGGCTTGTTCTCGTGACTCCGGCTTGTCTCCTGATTTTGTGCTTTTGCTTCCGTTTGGCTTTTGACCCCGGCTTGTTTACGTTCATTCCTCTGGTTCTGATTTGTGGCTTTGGCGTTCCTATTTGATATCGACCCGGACTGTCTGACTATTCTTGCTTCTCACGGCCCCAGCACTTTTAGTAGCGCAGGGACTGTCGCCCAGTTGCCGTCTGCCACCTAGGGCAGCACGTCAAGCAGGCAGGGACAGTGGGCTGGGTTCCAGTTAGGGCTCACTGCACCTCCCTTGACGTGACAGTCTTATATAAATTTTTGCTCCTAAAGACGATCTAAGACTTGCTTTTAGGGGATGTCTTATTTTTCCATGAACAAGAATTCACATCTATTGTTGAACAAAACATCAACATGTATTAATATACTGTAGTGATTTCATCACAAACATCAGCATAAGCAGCCAAACTCTGAATTGCATGAAAAAAATGCACTAGGTCTTATTTTCGGGGAAACAGGGTATCTATCTATATATCTATCTATCTTTCTATCTACTATCTATCTATCTATCTATCTATCTATCTATCTATCTATCTATCTATCTCATATCTATCTATCTATCTATCTATCTATCTATCTATCTATCTGTCTGTCTGTCTGTCTGTCTATCTATCCCATATCTGTCTGTCTGTCTATGTCTGTCTATTTATTTATCTATCTATATCTAGTTATTTAGTTATGTATTTACAGTATTTATTTATTTTATCTATTTATTTATTTATATATTTTTTGCATCTTTTGTTCTAAATGTCAAAGCTTTATCAGATGAGGCATCTTTTATAGCCAAAACCGTGAGCAAATACAACAAAAGGGTAAAGGTATGAGTCTCTGGTCCAATAACAGAGAACCTGCAAAATAACACAGGTAATCACTATCTCGATATTCATGCCCCCTCTCCCTCCCTCCCTACGGTGTCTCTTTAATGCACCCTATAATTAAGCATAATTTTGAATTTATCAATTTTTTTTCTCAGATTTAGAAGGAGTTCCAATTAGTAATGAGTGGAACCTCGAACTTTGATTTTTGGTTCGAGGTTCGACTCGAACCTAAACCCCATTAAAGTCAATGGGAGAAGATGTTCTGGTTAATTTTTATACCTATACAGGTGAGGAGAAACTGTAATTACAATCCATAACAGTAACTAGGCGCATTATACGCTGGGCACGACACGTTGTAATGCGCCTAAAAATTATACGCCGTGCGCCTCCATAACACACTGCGCCAAAAGAGGTGCATTACATAAACTACTAATGATATGTTATGCATCTCCGTTGCATAATGCACCTCACTAGGCACATTACATACACTATCAATGATGTGCTATGTGTCGCGATTTTCGCAAGGCGGCTAAAAAGGCCATTTTAGGCGCATTATGTTTACTGCAAAAGGTATACCAGATGGCAGATTTTTGAGAGGATCGTACTTTCAGGCGTACTTTACACTGATTTAATGCGCCTAAAAACTGAAGCGGCGACGCAAATTTTTGGACATGAAAACTATTAAAATAGCATGTTGAACGCGAACATTTACTTGAACAAACAGTAAAATTTTTGGCTCGAGTTCTAAGAAATCGTGAAGTTCGACTCGAACTTAACTTTTCTCGAACGGTTCGATCAACACTAGTTCCAATAAATGGAAACAAAGCTACTTGAAATCACACTAAAGGGCCGTACTTGGTACAAGCAGGGATGTATTTGCCACAAGGCCTGCCGAGGGCCTGCCTAGGGCGGCAGCTTGTGGGGAGCAGCCCCAAGTTAGTAAAACAATTTTCTTTATTTACAAATCCCCATTCTATGTCTTTCTGGACAGAGAGTACACCAGCCACTGTATGACTGTATGCAGAGAGAGAGAGGGAATTAGAAGAGCAATGCTCGCCCCTTTGTAACACAATCGGATAATATAAACGTATTTTTATTGTATCAAAAATAGCAGCAAATATTGTAAACAAAGTTACAATGTTACTTGCGTTTTGTCATGACTAGCAGTGTGGTCGGACAGTTCATGAGAACGAACTTGGCATCAGTCCATTAATGAACTACTCGTGCTACCGCATAGCACAGTGTTCGCTTCTGAGCACATAGATGGACAGGCGGGCAATCCGCGCAGGCCCGCGGCATTTCGGAGGAATCCCTCCCCCTTTCTCAAGCGTGCCCTGTCGCAACCAAACCTACCCTTTTATACCTCCACATATTAGGATTAAAAACAACATAAAACCACATTACAAAAATACCTTGAGACCTAACGTCTCATTCATACCTGTTGGGGCTAGTGTATTCAAACGATGTATCCACCAAACATCTTTTCGCAGGAGACATGTCTCAAACGTTAACCCTTCACTCAATCTTACATCATCTAGGATGCACAACCGTAAATTGGACACATTGTGTCCAAATTCAAAAGAATTCTCAACATCTATATTCCTACCTGCCAACCTGATATTGGAACGATGCTCGTTTAACCTAATTTTAATGCAACGGGCAGTCTGCCCGATGTACCCTTTACCACATGGGCATTTTAACAAATAGATTGCATTTTTTTAGTATCAATGGTAAAGGCACCTTTTATGTACACTTTACCACCATTAGTGGGATGTGTAACGTACGGACCCTTAATTACGGAATTACAATGTTGACATCTATGGCATGGGAATGTCCCCTTTTATGGGGATCTAAAAATACCTGTTTCTTCTGTGGTCCAGCTAATAGTCTACTGGACATGAACTGATCTCAAATAGTTTTTACCTTTTTTGTAAATAAAGCGTGGTTTATCTTTAAAGAGGCGGCTATATTTCTCATCAGACATCAACACATGCCAATGCTTAAGAATTGCATGTTTGATGACCTGACTAAAAGTACTGATGTACCACAATTTATTATCACTCTTTTTCAATTCCTGTTTACTCAACAGAGTGTTACGGTCCTTTTTCCCAACTTCTATGGCAATTTGTTCTATTGACCGCCTATCGTAGCCTCTATTTACAAATCTATCCGTTAAATTTTTACATTGTTGCCAATAACGCTCATCAGAAGAACATATTCTCCTGGCCCTCATGTATTGTCCTACTGGTATCACTATAAAAGTTTGGGGAGCATGATAGCTGTCCCTATGTAACACATTGTTCCTTTCAGCAGGTTTCACAAATAGATCAGTGATGATACCAGTACTAGTTTTACGTATTTCTACATCGAGGTATTGAATAATACTATCATTCACATGAGCAGTAAATTGAATTAAAGGATGCAATCCATTCAAAAATGTGACAAACTCCGAGAACTCCTTCTTGGTACCCTCCCATAGAACAAAGACGTCGTCCACGTACCTACACCATGTTCTAACATGGCCATATCCTGTAGATGTAAAAATCAAATTATTTTCCATAGAGGCCATAACTAGATTAGCATAACTTGGAGCTGCAGGAGACCCCATCGAGGTCCCCTGCAGCTGCAAGTACAGATCGTCCCCAAATTTAAAATAATTCTTGGTTAATACAATTTCCAACAGAGTTATAAGAAAATTAATATGAGAATTAGAAATTGTTGGGTCATCACTGCGAGCCTCCCTCATAGCCTGCATACCCTGTTTGAGTGGAATGTTTGTAAAAAGGGATTTAATGGCCAACGTACAAAGCAGACATGTTTGGACATCGGAAATACTGTTAATAAGACACAGAAATTGCCCTGTATTACTCAGAGAGTGAACATCTTTTTTCAATACTTTTTGTAGGAAAGAGTCTACATAAGTAGCCAACAGTTCCAATAAAGACCCTATTCCCGAGACAATGGGTCTTCCTGGGGGGTCAATAAGGGACTTGTGGACTTTTGGAACTAAGTACAGTGTGGGGATTCTGGGATTAACACATTTAAGCATACTTTTAATTTTTCTGTCAATCAACCCTGCTGAAATCCCTCCTCCAGTGTCTGTTCAATGATTCACTAGTGGGATCTCTATCTAATTTCCTATATATTGTAAGATCAGAGAGCTGAGAGACAGCTTCCTGGATATATTTTGCTTTGTCTTGGATAATGTTGGCACCCGCTTTTTTAACGACTATGGTCCGCTTTTTTAACGACTATGGTCCTATCCTGCCGTAGCTGTTGTATTGCATTTCTTTCCTGTGGAGTGAGGTTATTCCCTTTATGTTTTTTGGACTTATCCCATTGCGGTAAAACTTCTTCAGTAACTTAGTCTCTGGAAAACCTCCAGGGACGCGTTACTGATTTCGGGATCAAGCTGACTGAACCGTTGGCTACTTATGTAGACTCTTTCCTACAAAAAGTATTGAAAAAAGATGTTCACTCTCTGAGTAATACAGGGCAATTTCTGCGTCTTATTAACAGTATTTCTGATGTCCAAACATGTCTGCTTTGTACGTTGGACATTAAATCCCTTTTTACAAACATTCCACTCAAAGAGGGTATGCAAGCTACGAGGGAGGCCCTCAGTGATGACCCAACACTTTATAATTCTCATATTAATTTTCTTAAACTCTGTTGGAAATTGTATTAACCAAGAATCATTTTAAATTTGGTGATGAATTGCACTTGCAGCTGCAGGGGACCTCGATGGGGTCTCCTGAAGCTACAATTTATGCTAATCTATTTAAGGCCTCTATGGAAAAGAATTTGATTTTTACATCTACAGGATATGGCCATGTTAGAGCATGGTGTAGGTACGTGGACGACGTCTTTGTTCTATGGGAGGGTACCAAGGAGGAGTTCTCGGAGTTTGTCACATTTTTGAATGGATTGCATCCTTTAATTCAATTTACTGCTCATGTGAATGATAGTATTATTCAATACCTCGATGTAGAAATACGTAAAACTAGTACTGGTATCATCACTGATCTATTTGTGAAACCTGCTGAAAGGAACAATGTGTTACATAGGGACAGCTGTCATGCTCCCCAAACTTTTAAAGGGATACCAGTAGGACAATACACGAGGGCCATGAGAATATGTTCTTCTGATGAACTTTATTGGTAACAATGTAAAAAATTAATGGATAGATTTGTAAATAGAGACTACGATAGGCGGTCAATGGAACAAATTGCCATAGAAGTTGGGAAAAAGGACCGTAACACCCTGTTGAGTAAACAGGAATTGAAAAAGAGTGATAATAAATTGTTGTACATCAGTACTTTTGATAAGCATAGTCAGGTCATCAAACATGCAATTCTTAAGCATTGGCATGTGTTGATGTCTGATGAGAAATATAGCCGCCTCTTTAAAGATAAACCACGCTTTATTTACAATTAAGGTAAAACTATTGGAGATCAGATGATGTCCAGTAAACTAACAGCTGGACCACAGAAGAAACAGGTATTTTTAGATCCCCAAAAAAAGGGGACTTTCCCATGCCATAGATGTCAACGTTGTAGTTCCGTAATTAAGGGTCTGTACATTACACATCCCACTAATGGTGGTAAAGTGTACATAAAAGGTGCCTTTACCTGTGATATTAAAAATGCAATCTATTTGTTAAAATGCCCATGTGGTAAAGGGTACGTCGGGCAGACTGCCCGTTGCATTAAAATTAGGTTAAACGAGCATCGTTCCAATATCAGGTTGGCAGGTAGGAATATAAAATCACGGCACTTTATTGGGTTTCACCGTCCAATGCCGTTAACATTTAAATTTCTAATCAGCCAATCACATGGGGCAATCATGCATTTAGGCATGTAGAATGGTAAAGCAATCCCTGCAGTTCAAACCGAGCACAGTAGGGGAAGAAAGGTGATTTGAGTCCTTTGAAGTGGCATGGTTGTTGGGCCAAAGGGCGGGTCTGAGTATTTCAGAAACTGTGATCTCCGGGGATTTTAAACAAAAACCTCTCTAGGGTTTAAGAGAATGGTCAAAAAGAAAAAACATCCAGTGAGGGGCCCCAGTCCCGGGGGCGGAATGCCGTTGATGCCGGGTAAAAGGAGAATGGCGAGGTTCGAGCTGATAGAAGGCAACAGTGACTAAAATAGCCACCGTTAAAAAGGTAGGAAAGAGCCCTAAACGCACATACGGCAACTTTGGGGAATTGGGCTACAGCACAGAAGACCACCCCGGGTCCCACTCCTTTCAGCTAAGAAACAGGAAATGGGGTCCATTTGCCCAAGCTCATCAAAATTGGAAGTAGAAGATTGGAAAAACGTTGCCGGGGCTTGAGTCCGATTTCTGCTGCGACATTCGGAGGGTGGGTCGAATTTGGCGGTAAAACGAAAGATGGATCCATCCTCCCTTGTTCAACTTTGGGGCTGGTGGGGGTGGTGTCATGGTGTGGGGAATATTTTTTGGGCATCTTTGTGACCCTTGGAAAAAAATTGAGCAGTTGAAAACCCCTTGGGGAAAATCTATCACGAAGAATTGAGGCAGTTTTAAAGGCAAAAGGGGGTCCAACCCGTTACTCATGGTGTACCTAAAAAAGGGGCCCAGTGAGTGAGATTTGAGAATTCTGGTGACAACAAAAAGAGATTCGGTGAAAGTACAGTGGCCAAACATTTTTTTGAATTTGGACACAATGTGTCCGAATTACGGTGGTGCATCCTAGAGGAGGTAAGAGGGAATAAGGGTTACAAATTTAGACATGTCTCGCGACAAAGAGGCTTTGGGGGAGAAATCGTTTGATACACTTGCCCCACAGGGATGAATGAGACGTTAGGTCCCCAAGGTATTTTGTAATGTGGGTATTAAAGTTGTTTTTAACTAATATGTGGAGGTATAAAAGGGTAGGTTTGGTTGCGACAGGGCACGCTTGAGAAAGGGGGAGGGATTCCTCCGAAACGTCGCGCGCCTGCGCGGATTGCCCGCCTGTCCATCTATGTGCTCAGAAGCAAACTCTGTGCTATGCGGAAGCTCGAGTAGGTCATCACTGGACTGATGCCAAGTTCGTTCTCATGAACTGTCTGACCACACTGCTATTCATGACAAAACGCAAGTAACATTGTAACTTTGTTTACTATATTTGCTGCTATTTTTGATACAAGAAAAATACATTTATACTACCCGATTGTGTTATAAAGTTTTGAACCATGGAGTTGCAGATCTCCTATGTAGGGTAATCGGTGGTCATGATATATGTGTTTAAAAATCTACCTACAAGTTCAGATTTCAATGCTCGCCCCTCTCATATGCAGTACAAAGTCAACACATCACTGATTGGTAGAGCAAAAGCCATAGAAGCTGCTCTCTACTGCTCCACCAATCAGGAAGCTGGTTACTCAACATAAAGTAAAATAAAGCCTTATATATCATGGAAAAAGGCAAAAAAAAGGTACCTAGTCATGAATGTGAAGCGGTCAAAGGGATGTTTCCATCCCACGTATTTTTGGCATGTTCACAGAATATGCTATAATTAACTGGTAGATGAGAGTCCAACCTCTGGGACACATTCCTATCTCTAGATCAAAGGTCCAAGGTCCCCTAAACTCCCATCTTGCTTTATGCTGCTGTAGATATACGCAGGGATGCTATCAGGGCAGTACAGCTGTCAGATCAAATTTAAAAAAGGGGCACCCTCGCCTCGATGGCAGTCCTGCCAATGCAAATAAAAAGATGGTCCTCATGCGCTCCTCCATGGCACACCTCACCCTGAATTCATGAAATCTATGTAATGTATTTACATGAAAACATATAGATTACCAGGTAAAGTAACTCTCCATGGTGCAACCATCAAGTGATATGCTGCAAATGGCCATATTGTATTTTGATACATACACTATATAAAAAGACACACATACATTTTTTTCTCACTATCTGACATGAAATCAGAATAAACCTTCCCCGTTTTAGGTCAATTAGGAACCAATTTTTTTTATATTTGCCCAGGAGATAGAATTTTTTAAGGCATTTTTATTACTTTCTGCAAAGTGAAAAGTTTCCATACACTACGATTATTCTGCCTTTAAACAATTTGGGACAGCCCATATGATGATGTCATGTCTATGGAAGCTTCTGATAAGTTTATTGGAAACATCTGAGTTAATCAGAGACACACCTGTGGATGTATTTTATAGCACACCAGAAACACACTGCTTCTGTGTGTAACATCATGGGGAAGTCTAAAGAAATCAGCCAAGTTATCTGGAAGAGAATTGTGGATTTGCACAAGTCTGGGTCATCCTTGGGTGCAATTTCAAGATACATGAAGGTGCCTCATTCATCTGTACAAACAAGATGGGAATGTCCAATCATCATACCGCTCAGGAAGGAGAATGGTTCAGTGTCTCAGACATGAACTTGCTAGGCTCCAACATGTGCATATCAACCCAAGAACAAAAGCAAAAGACCTTGTGAAGATGCTGGCGGAAGCTGGTGAGATTGTGTCATTATCCACAGTAAATTGATTACTATATCAACATGGGCTGAAAGGCCACTCTGCCATTTTTCCCAAAGAAACATATAAAAGCCAGATTAATGTTTGTAAATGCACAGGAACAAAGACTTACATTGTTGGAGACATGTCCTATAGTCTGACAAAGCTAAAATTTAACTGTTTGACCATAATGACCATCGTTACGTTTGGAGGAAAAAGGGAGAAGTCTGGAAGCCTAAGAACATGCAGGTGGATGCAGTATATAGCATGCAACACTATCAACGGAGTGGGGGAGAGCAAAGGGGATAAAGTAAATGAGCGGAGTCTCATGCTCTGATGTGGTGCTTTGAGTCCCACCCAAGAATGGTCTCCGTTCTTCACTACAAGTTGTATGTAAGTTGGATGTTTGTAAAAAAAAAAGTTCCGTATTTCAAGACAATACCTGGAACAATCCCATCTCTTCGTGCCTACAGTAGCTGTCACCATATTTTATGATTTATCTGATTTGTCCGCGGTCATGCTGATATATAATTAAATCCCGGCTTATTAATGTCATTGGAGATTGTCATCACTGAGCAATATGATATGGTTTCATTCTCCACATCAGTGATACGTGGTTAACTTCATATTACAGAAGAGCAGAGCCGGCTTCCTTCCTGTTGTGAGTACTGCAACAAAATGCACATAAACTAAGAAAGATTTCCATTAAGTGAGGTTATATTTCTGTCAGCGTGTATGCATTTTTATCATTACTATTACTCTTAGCCATCTCTTCTCATTCGTCTATTGCTGAACATATTCATTGCTCGGATGAATTCTTCATGAGGCTTTGTATTTGTTTAAATGTAAGATCAACAGACAATAGTTAGAATTTTCCCTGTGTTACCGCAGAGTCTACTTGTACAGACATCATTCAGGAATATACTAGAATAATAACCGAATAGGGAAGAAAAAATCCTTAGGTGTGAGCTACACTATGGCTCCTGCTGCTATTCTGTGCATGACGGAGACATTTGTGTACGGATTGCAGTGCACTGTGGGTTACCGAAAACCATGGAGGCACATACAATGGGACACAATTACTATGGTAAGTGCTCCAGAATTCTGGCACAATTTGCACTAAATTCCTGGTGGACATGCTTGACACCATATTTATTATGTGTTTTATAGAGTTTCTAGACACTTCTGCATATGCGGTTCAGGATCGCAAAAACGTAATCTTTGCTGAAGTCATGAAGGTTGGAAAGTTTAAGTTGTGCTCCCATTTCAGTTATCTACAGGTTATGTCATAAATGTGTAACAGATGGAGGTCTACCTCTAGTACTCGCACCTGTGTTGAGACTTGGGGTCCATCATTTCCCATGACTCCATAGAAGTAGAAATTAGAGAGCTGTTTACAGTACATCTGTTGCCACCTTTCCATTCATTCTACATCTGGTTACTAGGGTGAGAGGCCACCTCTTCAGGCAGGGTTGCCATAATTTTCAGGGTCCCACAAAACTGAAGTATCTGGTTTCTATCTTGAAACTTATCAATGGCCCCCTTTTTGATAACATTTTATCAGGGCCCCTTACTGAAGTACTGCCAGTACTGCCCTGATGGCGCCCCTGTCTTCAGATGGTATGAGGATCAAGGGATTCCTGTTAATACCATACTGTACAGCAGGTGTGAGTCAAAGGTGGTACTCACTTCTATAAAACATTGGGTATAACCCTTTATGTTAAACCTAGCATATAACTTACAGAATATGATGTATTATAATATTGTTTATTGCTGCTAAATCTTTCCTCAGTTACACTTCTTTTCCTGAAGAAAATCTTTCCATCGGGGAATAGAGATGGTAGAATTCATTCGCCAGGTTAGAGATTTGCAGTGAGAGTTATTAGCATTTTGCAGAATCAATGAAGAATATCATTTTTAGAGATTCACTTATCTATCTTGATGTTTTAGATTTATCACGGGCAGCAAATCAAAAGATATCTTGGAGCATTTTGAAGAATCAACAGAGAATAGAATTTTTAGAGATTATCTCATCTCTGCTTCTCAACCACATTTCAGATTGAAGGCAAACCCAATATTCCGATATCCAACACTGCACTTGAAGGAGTCATAGAAAGAGAGATCTGGGAGTTATGTGCATTGTGTTTGTACAGCAACAGGCAAGACCAAGCAGATTTTGAGCATGTTATGAGGTCTACCTGCAGGGGGGTAGTGACTCCCTTGGACTGCATGTTAAATTGGCAAATACTGCAATGAGAAGCAGAATCAAAGGAGCACCCCCAAAAAGGGTTTGGACATTCCCTAGCAGATTGAGGGCCTTACAAGGTACAGGGCAAAAATGTCTTGCAATTGGGAGACAAAAGGTTGATAAGTATGGTTTGGAATTTGATGCAGCACAATCTTCCAATGCAAATGCTGATTTGCAAGTATGTGGGACAGATAATACTCCAGGTCAGTAAAGCATCGGGGCAGGGTAGTTTAATGAATTCCAGGTAACTTTCAATGACAGACAAGAATAGCCAGGTGGACAACTGGGTCAAAACCAATAAGAATCACTAATAGAAGATATCAATGCTGTTGACTAGAAACCTAAAGATCGGAAAGTAAGGAATTCCACATTGTCCCTTTCAATGGGCTGGAGCACTGCTACAATGAGAAGAAGCAATTCGTAACGTGCAATGGATCTTTAATTCTGCAAGCACCAGCTGGCACCAGCTGAACATAGTCCATTAGAGGGTAGTGAGGCAGGTGCAATGGCCTCCATAGAGAAGCAAACTCGTGACAAAGGGCAATATACAGAATATGCAAACAACATCCTATAGCTCAGCTCCCTACACTCTTGTATGAATCTTACGAAAATGAGGTACATTTTTGCCAGACCGGTACATGAAGTAGGAAGAAAACTTTTGACTTAGATTTTGTATGGGAAAGTCATTCAGTCTTTGTAGATATAAATGTATAACTGTATATTGGTAACAGACAATTATAGGAGACAACATAGATATGAACCTAGGAAAGATAAAAAAAAACTTAACCTAGGTACTGCTGGCTGGGACTCACCGATCCACGCTCCTACTCCTCTGCTCTTCTCTGTAGACCGGTGCGTGCATCCCCGCTCCCTAAGGCAAGTGCTTGCCGTCTCATTGATTTAAAGGGCAAGCACGCCGGTAGTTGGCTTATTTGCGAGCACTGAACCTATGTGTTCTGGCCACCTCCCCTGCTTCCTTGCTGGATCTGTAGTGCTCCTAGCCATAGTGAAAGTGGTCTCATAGTCCTGCCATGTTTCTAATCCTTGCTACGTCCACTGACCACTGACCTTGTTTGCCTGCCACCTGCCCTGACCTATCTGCCTGTACCTGACCACAAATTGCCTGCCGATTCTTTACCACTCTGCACCCCGGCTGCCACTGCAGGCAAGTTGCGTCAGGGCTAGCGACATGGTAGTCTCCCGGCGCAGCAAGCCCAACCTGCTTTGCGGTGAGCTCTAGTGAATACTGGGACTTACTTAGACTTTGCTCCCTGACATGGCTTATACCAACGCTTGTGATGCTCCAGCAGAATCATACTTCAGGCCTGCCATTATGGTAAGCCAAAGGTTACACCTACACTTGCCTTCATAATTGAGACTAGTCCTTTCTTACCAAAACTGAATAACGGCCCCATAAAGACGGCCCCATCCATGACAGAACCTTTCTTCAAACAAAATTCTATTGTGTCTTTACAGCCAATGTTATAAAAGACTAAAGGAAAATATTTTGGGCACAAGGAAAAAGAAGACACAAATGTAGACACTAGAATATGTTACAACATATCACAAACTATTGTGTGCAAGTGGGTAAGCAACTGGCTCAGTGATAGAAAACAAAGGGTGGTAATTCATGGTACGTACTCATACTGGATCCCTGTTACTAGTGGGGATACCACAGGGGTCAGTATTGGGCCCTATTCTCTTTAATATCCTCATTAATGATCTTACACAGGGATTACACGTGAATACGTTTTGCAGATGATACTCAGCTCTGTAAAGTAATCCACAAAATAGAGGTAATGGTTTTTACAAAGGGATTGGATAATTGGGGCCGGGGCGAAAAATGGCAGATGGGTTTTAAACACAGATAAAGAAAGGGTTATGAAAATGGGGAGGAAAAATCCTTCTGATTACATTTTAAATGGAAAAACGTGGGAAAAAAAGTGATGAAAAAGGGGACTTTGGAATCTGGGTGGACTAACTAATTGAAGCACCCAGTGTAGGCCCCGCTTGCCATTGTGTACGCCTTTTTCTGCCCCTTTTAAGTGTGCTTTGGGAAAACCCCGATCCGTCTGCAAAAAAAACTCATGCTGTTATGACCTTTTTTCCCCAAACTCCCTCAACTGTGGCCCTCACAGAAAAGGCCCCCGCAATCTGACACCGCTTCCTTCGCTTCACCTATGGTGGGCTACATTTTCCCCACACCCCCCCAGACCTGAAAAACAGGCGGGGGGGATTTGGGTATTCTTCCCCAAACGTTTTTAAAAGGTCCTTCCTCTGACCCCCCCTCATTTCCCCCCCTTTTTGGGCCCAAAACCCCTCAGACTCTTTCGCCATTTTCCATCAGAGTCGCATTGTCTTCAGCCCCCCCGGCTCTGCCGCCAGTTTTGGATATTTTGCGCCTGGCCCCCACACTTCTCTCTTTGAAATGCCATTTCCATCATGGGGATTTCAAACCCCCATTGATGCCCCCTTTGTCTCCTTTTTCCCTCACAGTTTTTTCATTAACCCCCTTCTCTTGGCCTCTCGCAGTTTCTGACTAAAAAACCCCACAAGGATGGGAAATTTGGATTGGTTTCTGTCTTTTTCCCTAATTTTCAAAACTTATAATTCTCCTTATCTCTTCTGCCCCACAATCTTATCCCCTTCATTATCATAATTTCACCCTTCTCTGGACAAACCTCCCCTCATCCATACAAAAATTTTTGCTCCTTTATACTCAGGAATCAAAAGACACCATACAGTCCTCATTCCCAATTTCCCCCCTCCCTCCCCTGTCCGCCCAGGCTGTAAAAGTTACAATGAAACCTCGCAACCCCCCGGGGCTTTTGGCACCACTCACCATCGCACCCCAGAGTCGCGCTGAGCCTTGGCAACACCTCGACTCGTTTTCTACAGCGATGTTCCCAGGTGTGCGGCGGTGGGAAAAAAAGTCAAGCTACTGCGACTTTCCCCACTCAAATTATGTAGGACTTATACACTGCCTTCACTGGCCAAACAAAAATTTTTTCCCCCCCTCTCTCCACCTCACAAAACCCCAAAAAAGCCTCTTTGACACCTTCCACTCCTTAAAGGCCTAAAGTCGGCCCCGGTCACGGGGACCTCTTGCAAAGCCCTGGCCATCACTTCAAAGACAAAATTGAAAATACCCCGGCAAAAATCACATCACAATCCCCAAATAAAAACCCCCCTGCCCCCCCGCCGCCCTTTTAATCTTACTGAGCCCTTGACCCGACGACGGGAAGAAGTGTCCAGGTTCTCTGTCTGCTGCCCCACAAATGCTCTACGACCATTCCTCCCACTCGTCCAGTTTTTTTTTCCAGTGTCCTCTCTCACCTTCTGCTATCTGAAAACCTCTCTCTCTCCACTGGGATCTTTCACTTCCCTTCAAAACGCCATTATAACCCCTTTACAAAAAAAAGCCCTCTCTGGCCCCGTCTGTGCAAATAAATCCCGCCGTTCAACCTCCCCTTCGTCTCAAAAAACTCTGGAACGCTTGGTCTACTCTCGCCTAACCCGCTATCTCTCTGCTAACTTTTCTTGCCCCGCTGAAATCTTTTTCCCGCACCCAAACCTCCACGGAAATGCCTTAGTTAAAGTTAAAATGACCCCCAAACAGCAAAATCTAGGGTAATATCCTTGTTCTTTTTTGGATCTTCTGCAGCTTTTGACCTTTTTGATCACCATTTCTCTCAGTTGCTCAGACCTTGGCCCTCAGGCACTGCCCCGTTTGGTTCTCGTCCACCTCTTGCCCGCTCCTTCAGTGTCTTTTTTTGGGTTAACCCTCCTTCCTCTTCCTCTTGCTGTTGGGTTCCTAGGGATATTCTGGGCCTCCCCTCTTTTATTGTAACCCCCCCTTTGGACAAACCTCAGTAGATTTGGTTTCCCAGTACCATCTTTTGCGGATGCCCCCAAATTTAAAAACCCTCCTCCTTTGACATCACTCCACCCTTTTCAAAACACCAGGGACTGTCTGTCGCTGTCTTGACATCATGTCCTTATCTGAAACTAAACCTAAACTAAGACTGAACTTTTGTCTTTCCGCATTACTAACCAACCCCCCCCCCCCTGCTATTTCGTTTCGTATGTGGTACCACCATTTCTTGGGCGCGGGCCGCTGTCTAGGGGTTTTTTTGGGATTTGATTGCCCTTCCCCCCCATTACCCAATCCCTTGCCCGCTCCGTAACCTGCCCCTAAGAATATTCAAAAATCCGTCCATTTCTCACTGGGGAAAACGATAAAAATTCATTACTGCTCTTATTCTTTTCGCTTGCTACGAAAAACCTTTGTTATGGTCTCCCTTCTGCAAATCCCCCCTCTCCAATCTGTCCAGAATGCAGCAGCGGTTTGCTTTCTCCCCAGCCGCTATACTGTTTGCTCTCCCTGTGTCAGTCATGCCTGGTTGCCCATCCATACGGATCAGTATAACTGCACTTCCCCCTAAAGCTCTCCAAGCGTGCTCCTCCCTACATTCCCCCCTGTCTTGTCTATCCCCCTCCCCGTGCTCTCCGCTTGCTGTGATATCAGATACATTCCTCTCACCCCGAACCCCCCATGCCCGCCTAAAAGATTTCACCGTGCGGCACCAATTCTTGGAATATGCTACCGGGGGGCGATCAGGCACTTTTCAAAAACCCTCACATTTTTAAAAGAGGGCCCTGAAAATACTTTCCCCGGGTTGGGCCCACCAAGTTTCCCCAACTGCTATCCACACATCTGCACCCCCTCCCATTGGGGGCCCTACGGACTTTTGTATTTGTGTACTGTGGGGTGGCGGGTTCATCTTTTTTCATGAAACCCCCCCACCCCCTTTTTATGAACATGGCTGGCCATTGTAAATGGCATTCTTACCATATGTTTCACCCTCCCTATAGATTGTAAGCTCTCACGAGCGGGGCCCTCAACCTTGTGTTCATTTGTAAGTACTTTTAATGTGTAAATGACTGTATGTTTCCCCTTTGAATTTGTAAAGTGTGAGAATTTGTTGGCGCTTAGAAATAAAGTTATTTTATTATTTTTTTTATTATTTTTATTTTTTGTTTTAAAAAAGGGGCATAGGGACATGAGGGAAAACATTAAATTTCCATTATAAAGTCCGGGTAGCCACACTGGAATATTGTGTACAGTTTTGGGCACAGTGACAGGAAATCATTGTAGAGCTTGAAACAGGTAAAAGGCGGGCAACAAAAATAATAAAAGGATGGGTGGACTTTTCAATACCAGAAAGTGAGCAGATTGGGGTTTTTTTTGTTTTAGAGAAAAGACGGCTTCGGGGGGACAAAATAATATGTTTAAATTATTAAGGTTGATATAGGTTTTTGTAAGGATTTTTTATACCCCGGGCTGTATCCAGGGAAAAATGGAATCCTCTTGTTTGAAAAAAAAGGGTTTTTACTAAACATAGAAAGGGATTCTTTTCTGTAAGAGCAGGGACTGTGGAATTTGACAGAGGAAAATTTTCATGGTGAAAATTTAATAACAGAGTTCAAAAAAGGGGTTTGGATGCATTTCTGGGCGTTAAAAATATAACAAAATTTATTGATGGATTCGGAAAGGGTCGTTGTCAAAGGGGGTTTTTTCAATTGCCAGATTGGGCGGGAATTAAAAATTTTTCCCTAAAAAGGGGACAAATTTGGTTTCCCCGCCTATTTGCCCCTTTTCCCCGGATCAACACTTTAGACAACAGGCTGAACTGGAAAAGGAGTTTGTCTTTATTCGGCCCCCAAAAACTATGTAACTATGTAACTATGTTATTGTAACAAATAGAGAAGATTACCATCAATAAATAGACTCCTACAAAAATAACAATAGGATACCAATAAGGATGCTGGCTATAGATTAACAAAAAGCCATAAGCCACCTAGTAAGGATTCAGGGCGTGTACAGTTGAAACCAGAAGTTTACATACACTATATAATGACACAATCTTACCAGCTTCCGCCAGCATCATCACAAGGTCTTTTGCTTTTTTTCTTGGGGTTGATATGCACATGCAGGCCAAAGATGTTCATCTCTGAGCACTGAACCTTTTCCTTCCTGAAAAGCTATGAGGCTGGACATTCCCTCTTGTTTGTATTTGTATATAAATTTTTTTTACAGTGAACAAGAAACCCTTAGGTTCTGGAAAAATTTACCCCAAAGGGTGATCCAGAATTTTCAAGTCCACAAATTTTTTCGGTGTCTTGGCTGATTTCCTTGACTTTTCCTGATGTTACCACAGAAGCAGTGTGTTTTGGTGTGCAATAAAATACTCCACGCCGTGTCCAATTAAATAGTGTTGCCAAAAAAACCAGAAGTTCCAAAGACTGACCCCTTTTTATGAGCTGTCCCCAAAAGTTTAAATACATGTAACTGAGTGTATGGAAATTTTGACTTTTAGAAAGTAATAAAAATGTCTTTAAAAAATTCTCTCTTCATTTTTGTGACTTTGGGAAATAGAAATAATTTTGGATCTTATTGACCTAAAAAGGGGAAGGGTTTTTTTGTTTTTAGTCAGGGGTGGAAAAAACCTGCAGAGGGGGTTTTTTTATAGGTATGTAAACTTTGGTTTAAATGTAATTTAAACGCCCCTTTCCCCGCACCATGGATGACCGGGTTGGTTGCTGGGCACGTGGACAATCTCCCGGCTTACACATTGTTTTCACTGCTGAGGCATACCAGTTGCACATTTTTTTCGGCAGCTTTTAATGTGTGTCACGGATCGAAGGAAGATTTTCAAAGCCAAGAGGTGTAAGAGGCTGTTATTACCAAAGTGGTTTTGATGTAAACAAGAGTACCTCGGAAACCGAAGGGGTCTTTTGGGAGTGGGAGCAGGAGAGTGAGAAAGGCCTCGTCATACGCTACTTTCTGAAGTGGGGTTTAAAGGAAGTTTAAAAAGCAAGCATTATGAAAACTGAACAGGGATCGTGCGGGGAAGATTTAGGGTTCTGCCTGTCCCCTTTTAAAAAGATGGGGCTTCTTAGAAGAAAAAAAAATAACGATTTTTCAGTTTTAAAAGGCTGGTCTTGCGACCCCTCTGGCAGTGAAGTGGTTATTTTATAGTATAAATGTACTGGGAATGTCTGTAGGGAAATGACGCCTATTGTGTCGCAGCAAGAAACCAGAAATCGAGCTTGAAAACTCTGCATCTTATGGGATCTTTCCGTTCCCTAATCTCATAAAGTCTCCGACCCATAGGACAAGTCTCGAGTCTAAAACTGCAATGAAAAGATGGGATTTGGTCCGGAACAGTCAGGTGTCACGAGGTGAGAATTTAAAAAAAATTGTGTGTTCCCGAATGAGTTTTTTTTATATCTGTCCTCCCGCAAAAACTGTTTTATTTAAATTGAAAACAGCAATGTCAGAAAGAGTCAGTTATTTGAGACTTGACTGAACGAACGTTCTTGTGATTCCAGCTCCCCAGGTTGTCCTCTCGCCATCATTCCATTATTTCCTCATGAATAATTCTCTGGGGTCCTAGAAATGTTTCCATAAACCCCACCTATCACGTCCCATGGTAATAAAGTGTGGTTCACCGCAGCATACAGTAGAGATTCATGTGCTTATATCGTGTTTTAATATCGGAAGTGGTAGTTGAACAGGCATAAAGGGCTGCTTACATGGTTTTCGAATTTGTCTTTTCAACCCGCTTCAGGCTCTCACTTCCAGTTCGGTGTGGGGGGTTCTACAGCTTCAGGCTCCCACTTTGTTAGGCTGTGGGAGTTTACGCTTCAGGCTCCAATTTGTTTTAAGTGGGGAGGTTAAAACTTCGGCTCCCATTCCCGTAAGGGTGTGGGCAGTTCTACAGCTTTCAAGTTTCCACTTCCCGTTGGGGTGTGGGGTTCTTCAGCTTCAGGGGTCCCTTTTTGTTCGGCTTGAAGGTTTAAGCTTCAGGCCCCCTTTTTCCTGTCAGGCTGTGGGGGTTTTTCAGCTTTTAGGCCCCCGTCCTGTTAGGTGTTAGCAGCTCTACAGCTTCAGCTCCCACTTTTGATAGGCTGTGGAATTCTACAGCTTCAGGTCCCCAATCCTGTTCAGGCTGTGGACTTCTAAGCTTTAGGCTCCCCCTTCCTGTTCAGCTGTGGGTGTTTCTACAGCTTCGGTCCCAAATTCTGTTTGGCTTTTTGGGAAAAGGGTTTTACACTTGGGTTTATTCCCCTTCAAGTGTTAGTGGTTTTTAAGCGGTTGGGCTTTTCAGTTTTCTATTCCTGGCTGGCTTGTTAAAAGGGGCTTTTGGGGAGGTGGGGTTAACCGTAGTCGATAGTAAAGAGCTCTATGGGGGTTAAAGTTGGTCAGTAAAAAAAAACAAATCCTTTATATAAAAAAGAAACAGCAGGAGTGACATACCTCCCGGCGGAGCTGTTAATCTGTTACAACACAAGAGGTGGTCGTAAGATTGTGTACGGAATAAGAGCTGCTTACTTAAAAGAAACAAAAACAGAACAGCAAAAGTATTTGGTAGTGGTCTTTATTTACCTTTGCCTAAATGTTTTCAACTAATCGATGTGGTAAGAAAACCATTTTAAGTTTTCACCTTCATTGCTGTCATGTTAGTGCGACACCTCTGCTCTGCGCCCATCTCTGCTTCTCTCTCTCATGTTCCTTTGCCGCTCATAGCTTCCTCACCTGTCATATATGGGTGCAGCCAGATTTTAAATTTTCTGACAATGGTCAGTCAAAAGCCTTTTTCCAGAGAGGCAAAGGGAAGTTCATCACTCATTATTGCTTACACATCCTCTTTACTGTATGAAAAAATGTTGGTGATTGATTTTCCGACCATCACAGGCAGAATTGAATCGAGTTGGTCTGGGCCGACCTGAATCCAAACTGCAATTCTACTAGTGAAAGCATTAGGGGCAGTTATCATTACTACTCTCTTGTTCCTGCAGGGCCATCTATTCCATTGGGCAAACTAGGCAGTTGCCCGGGGGCCCCACAATTATGGGGGCCCCAGGTGGTCTATGTATGTCCCAAAAAATACCTTGGATCCCTTGGTTGGCTTCGCTTATTTAGCTGTTTGTGGTGTGTTTTTAGGATGTGCAAACGATTAGAAACCATGGTGGAGAAGGGAGCTAAAGGCTCCCTGCCCTGCCACATAGTGTTGCAGGCTGCAGGCTGCTGGTGTCCACACATAAGTGGCGTGTGCTTTTGGAGAGGGGGGGGGAGGCGCTCGAGGTAAGGCCAAGTGTGATGTCATGTATGTGGGCAGAGCCTACTGCAGAGCTATGCCCAGGGGGACCATAATTCTGTTAAGACAGCTCTGTGTTCCTGTAGTCTACCCACATTTGAATCTTCACCAACCGTGCACTTGTCTTTATCTGCCCATTGTCCATTTGCTAAAGTCTCTTTTGATCGATCAGCTTTGTATTACTATTTCATGGTACACCTGGTGCACTTCCCTGTTCGCTTGATGCTGATTGGAGTCCACCAGCGTCATTACACTATACAGGGGGCGGATAGTCAGGAAATGTTTTGCAACAACTCAATCGGCCTACACCAAAGGCATTATTTTTTTGCTGGTTCTATAGATGAACAGGCCTTACGGCCAAACTTGGCACAATGCGCGCACATTTAATGCACCAAAGTTTGGTGCAAAACTGCCATACAAAGTTTGGCACATGACAATCTATGCGCCAATTTTGAGTGTTATGCGCCAGAAATGTTTGGCGCAAAACACTTTCATTCATACTGTCATATTATACAATCCTCTTTAGCTATTTAGAACTGGGTCAGCGCCAAGTTAGAGAAAATGGTGCATGCAAATTCATAGAATGACATGTATGAACTGGGCTGCGCCTGAAGTCTGGCATCTTTTCAGTCCAAGACTAGTGCAGACCCGTTTGCTCTATTTTTAAACAGTCGCACTTCAATATCAGGAGCATTACAGAGCACCTGTGGTACTATGTAATGCGCCTGAGATTGGGGACGTGTGGGAGACGGGACGCACTACAACCGTACGAAACTACACATGTATGATGGGAGGATGGCAAATCCAGGCGCATTACTGCTGGAACAGGCGGAGCACTCTAAAAGTGGTTTACCTGAGCCAGAAGTGTCGCTTTGTAGCTAGAAAGCGCTAAATCTATGACCCGCAGTGGAACAGGTTCATAGATTTAGGGGAATTAATACTAATACTACTAATGCCCGCAAAAAAATGGCGCCTCAGCACCAAAATACAAACATGTCGCCCATACTGTTTATTTATAGCTGGTTTCAGTGGAACGTCAGCATTGGATAACACAGGCCCACATTGTAGCCGTATATACAAAATTTGGGGATTTTTTTTTTTTACATTGAACATTTGATTTATTATCTTATTGTAAATGCAGCGTGGCAAGGGGGAAATGGCTGCAAAAGTGCACATAGCCTTTCAGCAAACCTAATGCGATGAGGAAGATAAATATGTATTTGTTCTGCGTGTATTGGAAAGCAGAAAGTGTCAATGTCTGGGAGCAGCTGAAAATGCCAGTAGCTCTTCTGCATAAAACTTTTGTGAAATTTCCATAATTGAGAGGAGGTAATCACTACAGAGGAATGTAAATTCTACAGCACTGAGCTTTTATTAAACATTCATTGTACAGTAAATGTCACTTTTATGTATTATTTTCTTCAGTCTTTCAGTTATGTAAATTTACCAGGGGAGTATGGAGCCCCCTTGACAAACATGCCTGAATAACCCAACAATGGAGAATAATACACATACACCAAGTGGCCAACTTATTGTAACCATCTTCTCTGCTGGGCCACCTCTTGCCCATCCCCATATGTTATGATACCTGCATTAAACTATACATTGAGGAACTGGGATATCTGAATAAACATTGTTTGACTCAATCTATTATATCCCTTTGCCTACAAAAGGCTAAAAACCCTCTGCTCACGGTCCAGCATCCAACAGTCATTTGGGTACGTTACCTGATTTGTCTTATGGTGCACCCTCTGACAACTTTAACACAAGCTGCTTTTAATTCCCTGGCGCAGGAATTTTGCATATAATAGCATCAGTGTTTCTTGCACCAAAAATTAGCCTTCTAGTGAGGTTTGATCTGTTCCTATGTGGTTTGACATGTGTTTGACCAAATTTGGGTTTGAGACATCAGGAACCTGAATGTTTTCTCTGCCCTTAACCCTCAGCTGGATTTGGAGATCAGGTCATTATTTTAGTAGGTTTTAAAGTGGTTGTCTCACTACAAGGATTGCTGCTTTTATGTTAAGGATCTTTCAAAAACAAGTCACTCCGCAATATGTGTCCATTAACAGTGTCCTACCTATTTCTAGATATCCCCTCTTGTATGGGCTGTATCAGCTCCTTAGGTCACTATAGCTACAGACCTGTTCAATCTGATCTTTAACATAAAAAGCAGCAATCCTTGTAGTGCGACAACCCCTTTAAGCTCTAGGGAAAAGAGTCAGGACTCTGTGGAACCTATTGGAGGAAACATTTGTCAAGTAACTTACTGAGACTTGAAATATAACTGGGAGTAAAGCCAACCAGGTACGCATCTGCAGACAGATATTTTGGGGGTTTTGCTCCTTATTACTACAGAGTAGAATACTGATTGGCTGGGAGAGAGGATCTAGCCTTAGCTCAAAAGGGGCAACATTGCTTATTATGAGGAGACATTATGTAGGCATGTTAGACTTGGCTACACCACTTAAAGGGAATGTGTCATCAAAAAATGACTTATTGTTTAACTCACATTTTATGTTAAACACATTTTTTAGGAATTTTTGGTTATTTTTTTTTTAATTTTCCAGATCACTTTCAATATTTATAAGTCCTACAGTTCTCACTAATAGTCTGACACTTTCTGTTCTGTTTAGAGAGCTTTTCAGCAGTGTGCTCATTATCAGTAAAAGCAGGGTCAAGCTGAAAGGAGACACTATTGTGTACAGATAACATAGAATCCACCAGTCACAAGAGGAGATGTTGCAGCTCCCCCTCCCTTCACAGTGAATACTCTCCTATACAAGTCTATGGGACAGAATCTGTCTTAAGAATCCTATGGACTTGAAGCTGCTGTAAAGTATCTCTCTGACTGCTGTGAAAGCAGTGCAAGCAAGAATGTCTTCCCCACAATCATATATAGACAGCCGAATAGAGAAATCTACAGTCAGTAAATAAAAACGACTGAGAGGAAAAGAATATGGATCAGGGGCTTGATGTAATAATTAAAAAAAAAATGGAGACAGATTCCCTTTTGATTTATATATATTAAAATAATCTCAAGGGAAAAAAGCTAGGATTCTGCACGAGATGTAGCCTTCCTCAAGTCACATCCAACTCCCTGAGCCCTTCAATATGACTATAAGTAAAGTCAAATCCAGATACTTATATAGAGACGGCTGTTTGGGGTGAGGAGGGGGTCCTAAGCCAAACCCTAAAAATGGGGGACTTTCCCTCAACCAATGCCCCATTACGATGAAAACAAAGCAAAACCTTGATGGATAGCACACGTGGCTCAAACTTCTAAACTTTTTTTCAAAGCTCTTCAAGGGCTTTTTTTTTTGAGTTTAAGCAGTTAAAAAAAAAAGCTAAAATATCTTTTGCCCAAGCTAAACTCATCTGTACATGTTTGGAGACTGAAGGTCGCTCCATTGAAATTTAAATATATTCAAATAAGCTCGAAGGAAAGACCCAAAACTCGGGAAACCCCGGGGTTTTGGATGGGGATTTTTTCCCAGTTAAAAGGGGTTTTGCACTATTAAATTTCCTTCCCTTTTATCTGCTCGGGGAGAAAAATAAACAAAGCATGCAAATATAAACGGCTACAGGGGGAGGGGGGGGTGAGCAGAGATGAAAAAGCGGGGAGCGTTTCTAAAGTTTACTCAAATAATAACTTTTAAAACAGGGGATTCTCTTTTCAGCAGACAGCCCAAACACTGCACTTTCTCCGCAGCCCCTTGAAAGCTCCTTCATGTTCTCTTCATCAGAAAAGGGAAGTGAAACACAAAAGCGGGGCCCAATCACCCTCCTGTCAGTGCCCTGTGTGTCTTATGAAAATTTTTCGGGAAACAAAGGGGGGACTGAGCAAAGCTGTAGCTCCCCACGGGCTTCTTTTTTTTAAATCACATATATATATATAAAATTCAAAAAATATTTTATTATATATAATATATTAAAAATATTATATATAAAATATATATATTATAAAAATTTTTAAAAAGGATTAAATCCCCCCATTTTGGAGGATCCCAAAATAAAACTTTACTTCGGCAAAACCCTTTAAAATTTTGTCACCCTGAGACTTGAAAATATGAGGGGGGTTTAAAACCCAGATACTCATCAATGGGAGGGTGTTTAGGGTTTTTCCCCCCTCAGAGTACGGGGAGTTTTAGTCATAAAAAAGAATCTGATACAATGCCCGGTAAAACAAAGGGGAAATTGCAACAGTATATTTCCTCTCTGCACAAAGGACTACCCCCTATTGGGAAAAGTAGCAAAAAACACGAGCCAAGAAACATATCTGACCCCATGAAATGCGGGGTTGACAGCGGCAATACACCTTTCCACCCTGCGATGTGTAACTGTTGAAATAATCCCATTGTCCTTTTAAAAGCAAAATTTGTGTCTCAAAAACCCAAATAAGTGAAAAAACCCCTTTGAAGTGGCGCGGGCGAATTATATTTTTTATCTAGCGCGGAGCCCTTTTCCCCGCCAGATTTAGAAAAATGAAATCACTTTAAAATGTGTGAATTGCCTGAAGCCAGAATGAGAGCATCCTGCTCGGTCCTGACATCCAGTTCTGTGTATTTTGGTACTTTACCCATCTCTGAAATTAGAAGAAAACCAAAAATTAAACCTCAAGATGGAAAATTTGATGTTTTTAGACACGATATCTCTCCCCCGTTTCAAACCCCCTTTTCCAAATGACCAAACTCTTTTAAACAAGTGTTTATTTCCATTATTTGCCTTGAACGGTGAAGTTTAGAATTAAATATTTCCCGGCATTAAGTGAGCAAAAAAGGCAGCAGTTCTCCTAAACAATGCAGAAATAGGTGGGGAATTTCTACAACCAATGTCACTACTTGATCCTACAGATGTAATGGGAATTGGGGTTTGGAACATAGAAGAGCCCGACTATAAAATGACCCAAATCTTAAAGGGAAACTGGAAAAAAATATTATGGGAAAGGAGCTGAGAAGGTCAAGCACCCTCTATTGGATGTAAATAATCCTCGATTTGTTTATGAGCCACTGAGTCTTTACAGAAAAAACATATAAAAAAAGGGACATTACTTACTCAAAAAACACTCCTTTTTTTTTTTTTTTAGGGGCTTGTTCACAGCACAAAGGCCGAACTGAACCTAGACCCCCCAGAAAAACTGGGAACCTGGGATTTTTTGCTAAATGGGCAAAAAAAACACAGGTTCAGCTAATTGCTTGAGCAAGATGAAAAAAATGCGCACCAACTTAACACCCCATTCACACACAAAGCAAAAAGCCCCCAGTATAATCTCACAGGGACATTGAATACCAAAGGGGGGTCTTTGGGCCCGTTCCTGTTTTATTCATTTAAAAAACAGCGTTTTTTTCAATTTCAAAAACCACTTATTTTTGGGTGGTTTTCAATTCTTTTTTCGCAAAATTTTTTAAAGGGGTTTTAAATTTTAAGTTTTTTGCTGTTGTGGCACAAAAGAAAACGGGCTTTTTCCCCCCCCGCCCCCCAAAAAAACCCTTTTTCCTTAGTTTTGTTAACCCCTGAATTAAAACAATTTTTAAAATCTTGTTTATTTTTCCTAAAAAACCCCGCCCAAAGAACCAACGTTTTTTAAAAGGTAACTGTTGTGGTTTCCCAAACCCCGGGGCAATTTACCCCTCCCAAAGGGGGTTAAAAAATTGGGGCGTTGTTTCCTTGTTAAAATCTTTAAAAGAAAACCCCCCTTTTTTTTTCCCCCCTCAAAAAAATTTCTTACCCCAAAAACAAATTTTCCCAATTTTAAAACGTTTGGTTTTTTCTTTTAAAAAATTTTTAAAAAAAAACAGAGTTTTTTTTAAAAGGCACATACAATCAAAAATTTTTTTCCCGCCTATTTGTTTACGCTAAATTTTTAAAACCAAAGGGGGGCCCAAGCTTGTTACCCGGGTTTTAAATTTTTGTCAAAAAAAGGGGGTTTATTTAAACATATACAGTAACTTTATCAAACAGTGTCTGTACATTTAGAAAAAAAAACAGTATGTCAGACAGAGAAGGCGGCAGGTTTTTTTCACCCCCGAGTGGCGAGGGCCAAACATCCCCGGTCGCAGCAAAAAACAAGGGGACGTTTGCAGAGGGGTCACGGTTTGGGGGCCAAAAAACTGCCGGGGGTTTTTTTTCATCTTTAACGGGCCGGGTTTGCGACTAGCAACCCAATGGGTTTTGATTGGTTGACCCAGGGGATTTCCCCTTTCCCCCAAAATGACATCTAACAACCGCAGCCAAGAGTTTGATGGGAACGTCAGACACAACCCTTAGTTGGCAGGCCCTGAGCGGGTCAGCAGCCCCACCTGTCCTCAACCCGCCTCTGTTCCCCTCCGGTTTTCCCAAGCCGAGATCTACTATGTGGTCTGGGCCCCGCGCCATATTTTAGCGGGGATTAACAATTTTTAAAGGGGGGCAGTCAGCAGCTACTTGGGGAGCAAAAATGGGGCCAATATCCCCCGCTTCTTGCAGTAGGGGGGCAAAGTTTTAGATGTTGAGAGTGGCATGGAAGGGGGATGTTGTGAGGGGTCAGCCTCGGCATACCAAACCGGTGATAAGGGGCAGCCCTTGGGCGATGGGAAAAACAATAGAAGATTATGTAGCCCACCGCACTTTTGGGGGCTGGGGGAGGCAAAGGGCTTTATCCTCATCAGGGGAAAAAGGGCGTCAGCTTGCGCGTCCGGGAGGGGGCGCAGCCATCAAGTGGTTTGTGTGGCCATGATTCAGCAGGATAGCAGCAGTGTGAGGTCGGGAGCCAAGCGGCCACGGGATAAAAAACCCGCTTTGCAGGTCCAAAAAAGTAGCGGCACAGGGGCTCAGCGAGGCAGCGGCGGCAGTAGTCACTCAGTGCAGAGCGTTGGCGATAAAATCCGATACTCGGCGGTGTGGCAGCTCTTTGCTAAGACACTGGAGGAGCCGAATATGGGTATATGTAGAATCTGTAGACAGAAAGTGAAGCGTGGCCAGGGAGCTAACGTTGGCCCCACGGCCCTGCGTCAACACATGCAGCATCACCATCCGGTGGCCGGGGGAGAAACGGGGCTCAGATGTGGTGGTCCATCCTCCCGACGCAAGCAACAGCAGCGCAGCAGCATGCGCCCAGTGGCAGCATGCCATTGAAGCCAGTCAAGGCTCCACCACCTCTGCAGAAGGGAGCTGTTTCTTTTTGGGACATCATCTCCCGGTCCGATGCTCCTGCTCCTCGCTACTCATGGGGGCCAGCAGTCGTTCAGCAAGGCGATTGAAAAGAGACAACAGTATGCGTCCAACCATCCTAAGGTGCAGAAGCTGACCGTATCCTGCCCAAGTTGTTGGTGCTGCAGTCCCTCCCTTTCCAAATGGTGGACTCTGCACCGTTCAGAGAACTAATGGCTTGTGCCGAGCCGAGATGGAGAGTTCCAAGCCGAAATTTTTTTTTCCCAAAAAAGGGCCCAATACCAGCACTTCATAAATATGTAGAAAGAAGGTGGGCCAGTCCTTGAGTTTATCGGTTTTTTCCCAAGGTGCACGGCAGCGCGGACTTGGAGCTGTAACTACGGTCGGGGCCCAGTACATGTCCTTTACGGCCCACTGGGTGAATGTGCTTCATGCCCAGGCACACCAACAACTGGACAGGAGACGCCGCTTTCTCCTCCAAAGTTGTCAAACTGCGGCTCCTGTGCCAATGTCGCCTCCTCCTCCTCACCACCACCGCCCCTCAGCCTCCACAAGTACTGCTCTATCATACCCCATGTGTAGGGCACAGCGGTGTCACGCAGTTTTACACCTGGTTTGCCTCGGCGAACGAAGTCACACAGGGGAGGAACTGCTCCGCGTCATGCAGCAAGAAATCGATGTGTGGCTTTCTCCGCCGCCAACTGCAAATCGGAACCATGGTGACGGACAATGGGAGGAACATGGTGTCTGTGGCTGCACGGGAGGGGTGGTCCATGCGCCCTGCATGGCGCACGTGTTCAATCTGGTTGTGTAAAAGGTTCCTGAAGTCTTCCACCGATCTTCAGAAGATTCTGAAAATGGCCAGGAAACTGTGCATGCAGTTCATCCATTCCTACAAAGCCAGGAACACCCTCCTCGAGTTTGCAGCGGCAGAACGGCCTCCCCCAACACACTTGATATGCGATGTTTCCCCGTTGGAGTTCCAGCCTGCACATGTTGGACCCACGTATGAACAGAGAAAGGCCATTAATGATTTTTTTTATGATCCAAGCGGACAGGGGTACTCCCCTGTGTAACTTTGATGTCAGCCAGTGGCAGCTCATGCGTGACACCTGCCGTTTGTTGAGGCCATTCGAGGAGGCCACGTATTTGTCAGTCGCCAAGACTACGGGATGAATGACGTCATTCCACTACTTCATGTCCTGGAACAGATGTTGAAAAATCTGTCTGGGCAGGGGACTGGAGATGTGGCGACTACATCTTGCGGCCACATGAGTCCGGTGGGGACTGAAATGGAGGAGGAAAGAGAGGACTTTGGGAGCAGAAGCATTGTCTGGTGAAATGAGTGGATTTTCTACCCAGGTGACAAGAGAGGAGGAGCAGCTGGAGGAGGTAGATGGAGATGAGGAAGACGAGGCAGATGACCCGCAACCACCGGGGCAGTATACAGTGGAGATGGAGGCAGGGAGCCCCCCGGATTTCTTGTGCAGATGGCCCGCAGCATGCTGATTTGCCTGGATAGTGACACCCGAATAGTCAGCGCCCGGGGCAGAAGGGATGACTTCGTCTCTCCACCCTATTGGACCCTCGCTACGGTCCAAAATGGGAGCCTTTTTCCCAGCTATTGAGGGGGAGGAAAAACTCAAATACTATAGGAAATCCTCCGTAGTCAGTTGGCCGCTGCCAATATGCGGCATCGTCCCTCCTCTGACCAGGTCTGACCGGGGGTTCTTCAGCGCTCATGCACTACTGCCGCAGCTGCCAGGGGAAGGTGGGGGGGGTCGGAGCAGTACCAGCTCCATCAGAAGCAACCTAAGCTTGGAGTCACTGATTAGCAGCTTCCTTCACCTGCCTAGTGAGGAGTGCAGTCGCCAGCAGCAGCAGGAGCAGGACCTGGAGCAGTCCCTGAACCAACAGGTGGTGGCCTACTTGGGGCAGCACTCTGCCACCCCAGTTAGAAGATCCGCTGGACTACTGGGCAGCCAAACTGGATGTGTTTGGGCCGCAACTTGCCGAGTTTGGGAGTGGAGAAGCTGTCCTGCCCGGCCGTAGTGTGGCATCAGAGCGGGTTTCAGTGCGGGGGGGCCATCGTTACCCAAGGGAAACCCGCTTGTCCACGGGAAATGTTTGGAACGACTGACCTTTGTCAAGATGGGAAACAGGCGTTGATCGGTCAGGATTTCCACACACCAATGCCTTAGGCGTCAGAACTACATCGCCATGACGCCTCACCCAAACTGTGAGAAATGAGTCTGGGTTCAAACTACCTGCCTCAGCCACTATTTTGATGTGCCACCCGCCTGTGCCCCCACATCTGCTAACAGTTACTCCATCTGCCACCAACCATCTTTACCAGGGACTGGTATTGCCACCCACCTCCATACTCTGTCATTGTGCCACTGTCTGACCTCATGCTGCTGCTGTGGTTTGCTTGCCGTGACATCTACACCCTGTCATTGTGCCACTCTCTGACCTCATGCTGTTGCTCCTGCCGCTGTCACCCCCCACTCTCTGTCATTGTGCCACTCTGTGGCCTACTCAGTTTTTGCCACTTCCGAATGCGATTATGCCACTGTTTTGACCTCATGCTGCTGTGTGGTTTGCTGCGTGACCTAGACACTGTGTCATTTTTGCCACTCTGTGGCCTATTCCGGTTTTTGCCCCCCTCCAGAATGTCATGTGCCACTGTCTGACCTCATGCTGTTGCCGCCGTCACCTCAACTCTCTGTCATTGTGCCACTCTGTGGCCTACTCCAGTTTTTTCCACCTTCAGAATGTCATTGTGCCACTGTGTGACCTCTTGCTGCTGCCACGGTCACCTACACTCTCTGTCATTGTGCCACTCTGTGGCCTACTACTGTTTTGCCACCTCCTGAATGTCATTGTGCCACTGTCTGACCTCATGCTGCTGCCGCCGTCACCTCCACTCTCTGTCAATGTGCCACTCTGTGGCCAACTACTGTTTTGCCACCTCCAGGGATGCTGAATGAACTTAATCGCAACACTCTAGGCCTCAGATTCACATCAGAGATCGATATCGAATCCATCTCCTTTTTAGATATAACAATCTCCAAGTCTTCTACGGGTGAATTGGTCACAAGTATCTTTAGAAAACCAACGTCTACTAACTCACTATTGAGGGGGGGACAGTAATCATCCGGGTCCCCCTCAAGAGAGGGATACGCGTGGCCAGTACCTAAAACTTAGGAGGAACTGCTCCACAAGGAAAGGGAAAATTTGTGAGCGGGCAGTGGATCTCAGGAAACGGTTCCAGGTAAAGGGCTACCCAGACAGTGTTTTTCGAGCAGCATATCGCAATCCCCTTTGGGATAGGGAAAGACAGGACCTACTGTCACCTAATGGGAGGGGAGGAGGTAACCCGATCAACGACACAAATAATAGGCACTTTTGAAAAATGCCTCTGATGAGGTGCAAGAAATTTTACGCCGCCATTGGTACATTCTTCAAATGGATGAGGACATTAAGGGACATATAGGTGACGCTCCGCAGATTACCTATAGAAGAGGTAGGAATCTGCGAGATTGTCTCGTGCACAGTCATTTTGTGAGACAACAAACCGAAACGTGGCTCAAAAGACCTAAAGGATTTTTTTAGGTGTCGAGACTGCGTCGCATGCCCACAAATGGAGAAATTGTTCCACTTTTGAGGACACAGACAAGAAAAAACTGTTTTACATTCGCGATTTCATCACATGTAAAACTACACATGTTGTTTATCTTGTCAATTGTGTCGGCGGGATGAAATATGTCGGCAAGACCATACGCCAAGTGCGTCGGTGGGTCTGCGACCACGTCGATGTTGTGAGGGCTCGGTGGGTTACACCCGTAGCCATGCATGTATGGCTTCATCAAAACGGCGACATCAATTGCCTGAAATGGATTGGCATTGAAAACATTAAATCTACCATACATAAAGGGGACATTAATAAAAAATTTATTACAGGGGAGAAACGTTTTGGATTGTGACGCTGAAAACATACGCGCCTTTTGGGCTGAATGAGTCCGTTGATTATAGCAGTTAAAATCTAGAGTGATTCTTTTTCCAGAATGTTTTTTTTTTTCCCCTTAAACCCATTATCATCCTAGAGAGAATATAAGCATTCGTTCTGTAGTATCAATATGCCTGTGTATGTTGATCTGTATATTATATATTTCAACGATCTATTTGTGAAAACATCCTCTTTGGGTTTGCCTACTTTTTCTTTTTCTTTTTCTTCTCTATTTCATTTTACTTTGTTAGTAGCATTGCTTCTATATGCCTTAGCTGTTTCCACTGGTCTTTAGGAGTATTAATTCAGTCTTAAATGTTGCTGTTCCGTTATTTAATTCCAGTGGTTTTATTTAATACCACTGTTGATTTGCAGCCTGGCCCTTTAATCTCAGCGTGCACACATGCATAGTGTGTTAGCTGTGAGCTGGGGACGCCTAGCTGATTTGATGTTGCTAGGGCGGAGTCTGGGTCACATGGGCCGGAACTCAGGAATGCTGATTAGAGGGGCGCGAGGTTTGGAAGCGCCTTCAGAGTCTTCAGCAGCGGCTTCCTGGAGTGTGGGCCGCGCGGGCCGAAACTGGCTCTCACGGGACAGTGTTGGTAACGTGTGCAGGCGACCGTGGCGCCGTGTGTATCGCGCCGGACGCCCCACATATGAGTGGCAGTGATTGCCGTTACCGGACATCTGTGGAAGGACTTTCAGGTGATTTCTTATCCACCATTTGAGGTAATTCTCTATTTCAACTTCATCCTTTTTGACAGATTGCATGGTCTTTCTCAAAGTTGACGAGATTTTTATCTCCTTTGTCTTATAGATAAACTTGTCCATTCTAGGTGATATCGCCATGTTTTGGTAAGATGTCGTGACACTGTATTTGGCATCAGTGAGTGTCTTGTTATTGAGACAATCACTATCGGTGGACACTTCCCCTTGTGCGGTCTGTAAGTTTTCCCTGTGAAAATAAGTTTACTCTTGAGTCCAATTATTTTTTTCTGGACTAATGATACCACACTCCTTAGTATTATCATTCTTGTTGTGGCTGCATATTTTACTTTTATGTTTAGGTGCACAATTTGGGTGTTCATTTTGAGGTGTGTGGTGCTGGTATTTATTGGTGGGACTTTCCACATCCTCCTGTCTCTTATACCCTTTGTTTTATTAGTGACTATATACTCTGTAATACCCTTGTTTATGATTATATAGACCCCCTGTATATATTCTTCTCCCTTTACAAATTGTCCCCTGAGGAAACCATTTTTTGACATCTTGGGAGGGTTGAAACATGTTGGGACATGGGGTGTATAGGGTCAGATTAGTGTAAGGGTCAGGTTCCGGATGGGAGCGTCCTTGTTGGGACGATCATCCCGTTTTTTTTTTACAGGTTAGGTTTTCATTTAGACTTTGTAGGGATTTTCTATTGAGTGCACTCCTTGTCTGTTTTCAGCCTGGTGTTTACATTTTAATCATATATTTAATAAAAGTTATTTTTTAGTTTTTTCTCCCTATCTGATATAGATAACGTGTTATTGGGGACCGGTACTTATCCCTGCATTGTGGGATTGTTTCTCTGTTTTTGTACATCAACCATGACGCCTCACCCAAACTGTGAGAAATGAGTCTGGGTTCAAATTACCTGCCTCAGCCACTATTCTGATGCCGCCACCCGCCTGATGCCACACATCTGCTGACAGTTTCTCCATCTGCCACCAACCATCTTTACCAGGGACTGGTATTGCCACCCACCTACACACTCTGTCATTGTGCCACTGTCTGACCTCATGCTGCTGCTGTGGGGTGCTGCCGTGACCTCCACACTGTGTCATTGTGCCACTCTCTGACCTCTGTGTTGCTCCTGCCGCCGTCACCACCAAACTCTGTCATAGTGCCACTCTGTGGCCTACTCCAGTTTTTGCCACCTCCAGAATGTGATTATGCCACTGTCTGACCTCATGCTGCTGCTGTGGCTGCTGCCGTGACCTACACACTGTGTCATTGTGCCACTGTCTGACCTCATGCTGCTGCTATGGCTGCCGCCGTGACCTACACTTTTGTCATTGTGCCACTGTCTGACCCCATGCTGCTGCTGTGGCTGCTGCCGTGGGCCTACACACTGTGTCATTGTCCCACTCTGTGGCCTACTCCTGTTTTCAAAACTCCAGAAAGTGATTTTTGCCACTGTCTGACCTCATTTCTGTGCTGTGGCTGCTGCCGTGACCTACACACTGTGTCATTGTCCCACTCTGTGGCATACTCCTGTTTTTGCCACCTTCAGAATGTCATTGTTCCACTGTCTGACCTCATGCTGCTGCTGCCGTGACCTACACAGTGTCTTTGTGCCACTCTGTGGCCTACTCCTTTTTTTGCCACCTCTAGAATGTCATTGTGCCACTGTCTGACCTCATGCTGCTGCTGCTGTTGATGCCGTCAACTCCACACTGTGTCATTGTGCCACTCTGTGGCCTACTCCTGTTTTTGCCACCTTCAGAATGTCATTGTGCCCCTCTCTGACCTCATGCTGCTGGGGCTGCTGCCGTCACCTCCACACTCTGTCACTGATGTTGCCACCTGAGCCCTCAGCTTGTTTTTTCCAGCTGAAGTAATTCAGAACGAAGTTATTTTTTGTCGGGAAATTCGGCGTAGTGAACGAACTGAATTTCCCGACAAAAAATAAATTCGCCCATCTCTAGTCCTTTGCCAATAGGGCCTCTGTGCTTCTGCACAGATTTATGTCTGCAATAGGGTATGCAGGATGGTGGCGCTGAAGAAGGAAACAAAAGAGGTACCAGACTTTTATAGATCAGAATTTTATGGATGCACCAATGCTAATTATGTGTAACTTTATCACTTTTTTTTTTATTTGTAACATACCCTGTTTCCCCAAAAATAAGACACCCCTGAAAATAAGACATGGTGCAATTTTTTTATGCAATTCAGAATTTGGCTGCTTCTGCTGATGTTTGTGATGCAATCACTACAGTATATTAATACATATTGATGTTTTGTTCAACAATAAATGTGATTTCTTGTTAATGGAAAAAGAAGACATCCCCTAAAAATAAGTCTTAGCTCGTCTTTAGGAGTAAAAATTAATATAAGACACTGTCTTATTTTCGGGGAAACAGGGTTGCAAAAGGGGTGACATGAACTTTTAATATTTTTTATTTTTTTTAAAACTATTGCTTTTTCTCTTTTCTCATACATTTAGTCCCACTAGGGTACTTGACACTATGGGGCGCAATCGCTTGTACACCCTTCTGCATTATATCGATAAAGCAGAAGGTTGTACCTCGATGGCGTTTCTGAAGCAGGAAGTAATAAAAACAATTTCATGGGAGCTATGGAAGCTTTCATTAGGCTTCCAGTTGTCACGGTAACCAATCGGCACCCCGCAATCTCGTTGGAGTGAGGAATGGTGCCTACTGTTCGTCATTCATTTAGATGCCATGATTAGTGTTGAGAGATTATTATCGACAAAGTTGAAATCGGCACAGTTTTTATGGTGATCGCATTTTTTAGATCATGCGATAATTTAGGTTAAAATCTGTTTTTCATCTATTAATATGAAAAAACTTTGAGACTCTCGGTTCACATATTTTGATCAAAAGATGTTTAAGCTGTCCACGACTTTCAACGTGATCTCAAAATCGGGCAGTCCTATGCTATCTTTACCTCTCAATCGAGCCAATTATAAATGCTTCTTTAGGGATTTCCACGTAGTGTCATAAGAAGGGCAGCTTGCAGGTTGGGTGTTTTTTATTTTTTCTCTCTGAATAATGGAGGTCGATTGACCCAGTGAGAAGCCTGATTGGCTTGATTGAGAGGTAAAGATAGCATAGGACTGCCCGATTTTGAGATCACGTTGAAAGTCGTGGGCAGCTTAAACATCTTTTGATCAAAATATA
The DNA here is from genome assembly GCA_025379985.1 of Phyllomedusa bahiana. Classification (NCBI taxonomy): domain Eukaryota; kingdom Metazoa; phylum Chordata; class Amphibia; order Anura; family Hylidae; genus Phyllomedusa; species Phyllomedusa bahiana. The sequence goes on along the minus strand of JAODAL010016610.1, from coordinate 31,210 downwards.
TGTGAACCGAGAGTCTCAAAGTTTTTTCATGTATGATACATAGCATAAATGCTTTTTTAGGGATTTCCACTTAGTGTATTGCCCTTTTTGCAGTAGTGTTCCTGTGGCGGCGGTCTGTGTGTGTACATGTATATTTACATGTGTGCCGCAGCCCTGCCAGTGGCACCCAGGTTTGCATACGTTTTTTTCAGAAATGTTTTGTGTGCAGAAACATACGTTATACTTGGTGTACATTGATTTTAACCCTATATGGGAAGGAAGGGGTGCTTCCATTTTGGGTTTCTGTCCCCGCCCACTCTCACAGGCTGTCATAAGAAGGGCAGTTTGCAGGTTGGGTGTTTTTTATTTTTTCTCTCTGAATAATGGAGGTCGGTTGACCCAGTGAGAAGCCTCATTGGCTCGATTGAGAGGTAAAGATAGCATAGGACTGCCCGATTTTGAGATCACGTTGAAAGTCGTGGGCAGCTTAAACATCTTTTGATTAAAATATGTGAACCGAGAGTCTCAAAGTTTTTTCATGTATGATAGATAGCATAAATGCTTCTTTAGGGATTTCGACGTAGTGTATCATCTATTAATATCGCGCCATTTTCGGCGCTTCCTGTCATTTTGGCGGCCAGCAAATCAGCTTACAGAATAGAGCAGGGTGAGATGTGTGTGCGACTTCATGACTGGGATGTGTATGGTTGCGATTGGCTGGAAAAATCACATGACCTCGGTTAATATATAAAAGCCCTACCTGTTCATGATCAGTGTCTGTCAGCGTCTCATAGCAGTAGGACGTGCGCTCTGCCTGTGTCCAAACATCTCAGCGAAATTATTCTATTTCTTCACAGAGAAAGCTCTACTGTTAGCTGTGAACCTTACAACTTAGTTAGATCAGAGATTTGAAGATTTTATGTAGTTAGGTAGATAATTTTAAAGGAGCATCTACCGCTGTAAAGTCATGGGGGGTGGGGGGACAGGGGAGGGGCGCGGGCAAACACAGACAAGCTCTTTAAAGAATACTGGATATAGGTCACCAACACTTAGTATACACATTGCAGTGCAATAGATTTATTATTAACAGTTTTTATTGAAATATTTCCTGGATATTGGGCGGGTCTGAGCTTATATTAGGATACAAATCTTTTCTAGTAATGAGTCTCTTTGTTAGGTGAAAAACTCCACTTTTATTATCAGTATACATTTTCAGATAGGTGTTCTTTTTCAATTTTGCCAATTCCAGCTTTGTTTGATATATCCCACCTTGCAGTTAAATTAGAATCCAGCAATTTTGTTAGTAGCACAGGTTGATAGGTGCCAAAAATACCTTTATTATCCGAATACATTTCAGATACGTGTTTTTTCACTTTGGCGCAGTACAGCTTTGTTCATTGAGGCACCTTGCACTTAAATTTTGAATACAGCAATTTTGTAGTCACCACAGTGTGAATTGAAAGGTCCCAAAAATACCTTTTATTATCCGAATACATTTCAGATACGTATTTTTTCACTTTGGCGCAGTACAGCTTTGTTGATAGAGCTACTTTGCAGTTAAATGTGAATACAGCAATTTTGTAGTCACCACAGGTGTATTGATAGGTGCCAAAAATACCTTTATTATCCGAATACATTTCAGATACGGGTTTTTTCACTTTGGCGCACTACAGCTTTTTTTCATTGAGGCACCTTGCACTTTAAATGTGAATACAGCAATTTTTTGTCCCACAGGTGAATTGAAGGTGCCAAAATTCCTTTTAATATCCGTTATACATTTCAGACAGGTGCTTTTTTAAACTTTTGGTCAGTCAAGCTTTGTTGATAGATCTACTTTGCAGTTAAATTTGAATCCAGCAACTTTGTAGTCCCCAAAAGGTGTACTGATAGGTGCCAAAATACCTTTTAATACCGTATACATTTCCAGACAGGTTTTTTTTTCACTTTTGGTCAGTTAAGCTTTGTTGATAGATCTACTTTGCAGTTGAATTTGAATCCAGCAACTTTGTAGTCACCACAGGTGTACTGATAGGTGCCAAAAATACCTTTTAATATCCGTATACATTTCAGACAGGTGTTTTTTTCACTTTTGGTCAGTCAAGCTTTGTTGATAGATCTACTTTGCAGTTAAATTTGAATCCAGAAATTTTGTTTTGATTTGAGGGATTTGAGAATAGCTGTGATTTGCCGTCTTTTAATAAGAGACTTTCCAAAACTCTTCCATACCTTCTCAAATTTTTATATTTCTGAACGTGGAGCGAAATTCAGGTGGTAAGCGAGCAAAGAGGGGGGTAGGACATGGAGGTAGAGGTATGAGAGAAAGTGCTCCTTCCAGTGCTGGGCGACAACACGCATGCCGCGGATCGTCAGTTGAGGACCGTCAGGCCTGTCATCGGGGGGTCAGGGCCCTGTGAATCTCAGTAACGAACAGGTCGCCAATCTGTCCTTCAGTGGTTAATGCAACTGCATCCAGCAGTCTTACCTCCTCGTCCTCCCAGTCACGGCCACAAATGTCGTCATCAGCATCATCAGCATCCCATCCAACATGAAGCAGCCCAAATGTCAACTGTGTACCCACCCACTGTGGAAAATCCATTTTCTGAAGACCATTTGATGACAAAAAGCGGTTAGGGTCAGAAGCATGTTAAAAGATCAAGAGGCCAAAGAGGATGATTTTCTCTGCTCTGACCCCCAGTTACTGATGCCATCAGAGGAGGAGAAGGAAGCCGGTCAATCGGCAAAAATCCCGGGCGTTCGGCAACGCCTTGCAGTCCCTTTTGCATGTAGCCCACAGCTCCTGGATGCAGAATGTCAGGATGACGAAGTCACCTGTGTTGATGATGATGATGATGACATTGCGGATCCAACATGGTCTTTTCAGCAGAATTTGTTTGCGAGCGCTTCATCACTTGACGAGGAGGAAGACGATGGGGGTAGTGTCAGTAAGGCTCCCGCCTCAAAAAGGGAGAGGGCGGTTGCAGAAGTCCGCTGATATGATTCCGCCAGCCAAGGTCAGCGGAAACCCCGCTCCTCGCTTATCGCCGTCAAAAAGGTCCAGGACTCTCAAGCCTGGGCCTTCTTTGAGCAAGCCTCAGATTTCACCCAGCGGGTGTCATATGCCGCCTTTGCCGTAAAAGCATAAATAGAGGCAAGAACCTTAGGTGGTTAACCACCACCAACATGTCTAGTCACATGCAGCGAATGCATGAGTTTTAAATGGAGGCAACCTTGGCCAAAAAAGGCCAGACCGACGCCGGGCCTCCAACCACTGTCACTCCCTCGGTCTCGCCTCCTCCTCCCCTGTCACCACCAAGCGTTCCTCAGCTGCCCATGTCTCTCAGAGTCCCTGATCAGGGATCAGCCTCGCTTCAGCCTTCACCGTCGCCTGAGTACCACCAGCAGCACCAGAGACCCATCCTACCCCTTCTCCGTCCGCAATTTTGACGAACTGCACGCCTTAAAGCGGCCAGTCTAGCAGCCCGCCTTCTGTCTTCCAGGTTTGGGGGCAGAAGAAAACTTTAACCCAAACCATCCCAAAGCCCAAAAGCCTGAATGTCGGGATTGCCAGGCTTTTGGCCTTGGAAATGTTGCCTTTCCGTTGGGGGACACAGATGGGTTCCGCCACTTCCCTGGCCCTTGCCTGCCCCAATACCAGATGCTGAGCAGGCATTTCTTTGCCAGAAAAAAGCCGTCCCTGCTGGCCAGCCACGTGTCATCTAAAATTTCCAAGCGCGTTGTCTGCATCTGTAGCCGGGAAAAGTCCATCTCACCACCGACACATGGCTAAGTAAGCACGGCCAAGGCCGCTATATCTCTGTGACAGCTCACTGGGTGGGGCTGGGTGGGATGTCTCTGGGGGTGACGGTGGCTCTCAGGCTCGGCCCCACGCTCTTCAAAACCGCAGGGATGGTGCGGGCTCTTTCCCCAAGGTCCTTTTGGTGGCATCACGTGCCCAGAGAAACCAGGCCGTGTTGAAATTAATCTGTCTTGGAGACTGTCCACACACAGGTCAGGAGCTGTGGACGGCTCTCCGCACCGAGACCAAGCGCTGGCTGGGTGACAAGAACCTTGTGCCAGGCAAGGTGGTGTGCGATAACGGGCGAAATCTGCTGGCCGCCCTTAAGATCGGTAGGCTGGAGCACATCCCTTGCCTGGCACATGTCATGAACCTTGTCGTCCAGAAATTTCTAAAGAGCTACCCGGGTCTGGACTGCCTGCTGAGGAAGGCTCGAAGTCTGCTTGGTCCCGCCTGGCTGCGTTGCAGCGTCAGCTCGGCCTCCCCGTCAACCGTCTCAGTGTTGACGTGGCAACACGCTGGAATTCCACCCTCCACATGCTCCAGCGATTGTGGCAGCAGCGCAATGCCATTACGCAGTACGAAGTGACACATGGCCTAACAAGCAGCGGTGCGGACCTCGGGGTGTTGAGCCACCGAGCGTGGAGGCAGGTGAAAGAGCTCTGCACCATCCTTGCCAGTTTTGAAGACGCCACCAAAATGGTCAGTGCGGACGATGTCCTTGTCAGCATGAGCATTGTGGTGATCTTAGTTCTGGAACAATCGTTGGACACTCTGAAACAACAGGTTCCGCCAGCGACGGAGGAGGAGACGGACACAAATGCGGACATGGAGCCTTTCTCTCCGTCGAATCCACAAGGCCGGACAGTTTCTCAATTTTATCGGTCTTCATTAGGCAGTGGTTCGGGGTCCAGGGCTAGTGCAAGGCAGCACATCAGCTCTCAGGGTGAAACATTTTCAGGCAGTCAGGGCTGTGTTTTCAGCTGTGCCGGAGGAAGCGGAGGAGGAGGAGGTATTCCTGGACACCGACGTTACCGACGTCCTTGCCTTTGGAAAAAGGTTTGGGGCGAATTTGAGGTGGAGGAGGAAGATGAGGAAGATCAGTTTGCTAGTGCTCCTCGACCAGAGGCTTGGGAATCAAGTCTCCATCTTTCACATGAGTGCTTGGATTTCTCCATTTTCCTCCAACATGATCCTCGCATTAAGGCCATCAAAATGGACAACAGGTTACTGGGTGGCCACCCTCCTGGATCCCGGTACAAAACAAAACTCAGCACTTTCCTCCCACCCACCCAAATAGAGAGTAAAAAGCAGGAAATGAAGACCTTGCTTATTGATCAACTGGAGACATCTGTTGCGTCTGCATCACGTTCTTCAAATGTCACGGTGGAACAACATCAGTAACGTGACAGCAGTAGAGTGCCAAGTATCCGTAGTGGCAGCAGCAGGCAAGGTGGCAGAAGCCTAATGGGTGACCTCTGGCAATCTTTATTTACCACCTCGCCAACGCATGCAATGCAGGGCACACATCCAACACACAGAGGACCAGCTTAAGATCATGGTGCTCGAATATCTGCGTTCAACACCGATGTTTTTGTTATGTGTTCTGGACCCCAAAAGACTTCTGGGTAAAAAAATGGACGAATGGCCGAGCTGGTCGTCCCCATAGAGGTGTTGTCCTGCCCAGCAGCCAGCGTCATATTGAGCGGACCTTCAGCACAGCTGGAGGAGTCATTACAGACAAATGCATCCGGCTTTCCACAGATAATGTGGATCGTTTGACTTTCATCAAGATGAATCAGGGATGGATCTCTAATGAGTTGTGGCCCCAATTGCCGAGGTCACCCATTAGTTGCCCGGGCTACTTCACATTCCTCTTCAAAAGAAAAGGTCCTCTTGAAAACTTTTTATTAAAATGATCATTTCTTTCTGCAATTTTTATTCTCAGTTCCCAAAAAGTTCATTTTGTTGGATTTGTGGTGTGGAGACTGTAAAAAGACAGCAAGGTTTCTGACAACACCGTTTTCCATTTACTCATTTATATTTAAAGTTTTCGCAGTGAAATGGTTTTGAGGAAAATTTGCTGTGAATACGCTATTTAAGTTCCTTTGGAAAGAATGTGGTTCTAATGGCATTTCTCCATCAAATTTTTTTAATGTGGCCGAAATCATATTTTAATTTTTTGGGGTCATGTTGCTGTGAGTCAGCAAAAATCAGGTCCTTTGGAACAGAAATGTGGTTCAAAGGGGCTTTTCTCCCCCCAAATTTTTTAACGTGGCGGGAAAGTTTTTATTATTTTTGGGTCATGCTGCTTTGAAATTAGAAACCCCTTGGGTCCTATTCAAAAAAAAATTTGTTTTTTAAAAGACATTTTTTCTTCACAATTTCAAAAGGGGTAAAGGGTCATGTTTTGAATTTTGGGGGCATTTTGCTGTGACATGCGCTATTTTACGGCCCTATTATAAAAAAATGTTGTTTCTAACAGACTTTTGTTTTCAAAATTGCCAAATTGGCTCAAGGTTCATTTTTTGAATTTTGGAGGCTTTTTGCGGGACATGCAGCTATATAAGGTCCTTTTATGAAAAAAATTGTTTCTAACAGACATTTTTTTCTTAAACAATTGTCAAAGTGGCTAAAGGGGGTGATGGGCGCGAAACAGGAATAGGTGGGACATTAAGGGCCCCAAATATTGAAAAAATGACTTTTTTTTGCAAGATCTTTAAATAGCTATCAATCCCGAAATGAGAAAACCCTTTAAACAATGAAAAAAAGAGGAAAAACAAAGACATGGTGGGTTCCATCCTTTTTTTTAAAAAAATGTGTTTTCTAGAATTAAACTACAAAAAAATTGCATGTCAAAATCTGGTAAAAATTTCCTTGAATTGTACAGGAAGACTTCCCAATGTGGGTTTTATTCAGAGGACATAGTTTTAAAAATTTTTGGGGCGGGAGTAACTTTGGGGCGCATCATTGATTCCGGGGATCTGTCCCTAATCACTGAGAAGGATTTGGAGGAAAAATGAAACCCTTGAATTGATTGGGGGGGAACGTCTCAAAGCGGGGGGCAAATTCTTCTCAACTAAGAAGTGTTTTTGGGTGATTAGGACATTTGTATTACTTATGGGGTGTGCGGACAAATTAAAAATCTCACGTGTAAAAAAATACTTTAAAAATGCAGGGAGGGGGTATGTTGTATTTATCACACTTGGGAAAAAAAAAACAAAATGATAATAATGTAAAACTATAAATCTTCCTTAAAAAATTCTGTAAATAAATGTCGTTACAAAAAAAATACTAAATGACAGCACGTACAAAATAGCATAGTGCCCTTTGTGATCTGTGGGTCAAACAGGTTTAAGAGTCTGCGGGCCCAGGACAGGGATAGTCAAAGCCGTTCTACTAAAATGGTGGTTTAAAGACTCCTTTTTCCGGGGACTTTTTTTTAATTTGGGGGGCAGGGAGGTTTTGGGGCCCTGCTGTGGCCCGGAAAGGGGTAGTAATGTCCCGTGAAACTAAAATGGGGTTTTAAAGATCCTTTTTCCGGTACTTTTTAAATGTGGGGGGTTTATCAGGGTTTGGGTCATCTGCGGGCCCAAGTCAGGGGTATTCAAAGTCCGTTCAAGTAAAAAAGGGGGTTCAAATCATACTGCCTTTTTTGGGACTTTTTTAAATTTTTGGGGTGATGCAGGGTTTTAAAGGGGCAGGCTGTGGGACAAGACGGATAGTGAATGGTGTGTGAATTTTTTTTCTGTGGCTTTTATAACCCCAAGTTGTTGCCTTTTGTTAGCCGTATCCATTTGACTGTTTTTGGGTTTAATTCCCGCTTTCCCCCCTTTTTGGGTGTAAGAATGAAAGGGGTTTTTTTTCCTCCATAGACTTTAATGGGCATCGGTGATAATTTATCATCGCCATCGAATTTTATTGGTTATTGCCCTTTTGACCATTGACCCATGACGATAGTCACGTAATCGCCAACAAAGCCAGCCTGTTAAATCTAAAGGGGGTGGCTGCTTTCACACAGCCAGTTTTGGTGCGTTTTAATGCGCTCCAATTAAACTGCCTCTATTACCAGCAAGCTTCTTTCAGTCGTCTAAATTGTTTAGAAAGTTGTTTCAAGTAAGTAATCAATGACTGTGTGTGAAGTCTTGTGGATACAAACATACTAATTGATTACTCACTTTTCAAACAGTTTAGAGAAGTGAAAAAAGTTTGCTGGTAATAAAGGCAGTTTAATTGGAGCGCAGTTAAAACCGCACCAAAACTGCACTGTGTGAACGCACCGTTAAAGATAATGGATAGAAGCCGGATCCATTTCCTGCTGTTAGCATCAGGTGTCAGCTGTTATAATCAGCCAGCACTTGCTGCGTATATTGCAAATTTATTAACTGTGCCAACCCCATACAACCCTACCACCGTTATGACGTCAAACATCTGTGAGGGGTTAAAATAGGACAGATGGTGCTCCGAAAAGTAAAAAATTATGCAGATACAGTTGAATCCAGAAGTTTACATGCACTATATAAAATATTATAGAATAAATTTTCCCCATTTTAGGTCAATTATGGACCAAAACTATTTATATTTGCCAAATGCCAGAATAATAAGAGAGAATTTTTAAGGCATTTTTATTACTTTCTGCAACGTGAAAAGTTTCCATACACTGGGATTACTCTGCCTATAAACAATTTGGGACCGCCCATATGATGATGTCATGTGTTTGGAAGCTTCTGATTTATTGTCAACTTCTGAGTTAGTTAGAGACAAACCTGTATTTTAATTCCACACCAGAAGCACACTGCTTCTGTGTGTAACATCATGCGAAAGCCTAAACAAAATCAGCCAAAATTTCTGGAAGAGAATTGTGGCCTTGCACAAGTCTAGTTCATCCTTGGGTGAAATTTCCAGATACCTGAAGGTGCCTCGTTCATCTGTACAAACAATTATACGCAAGTACAACCAAGATGGGAATGTCCAGCCATCATACCGCTCAGGAAGGAGATGGGTTCTGTGTCTCAGAGATAAAAGTGCTTGTAATGGATTGGTGGATTCGCTGGACCCCCGCAAGCGATGGTATAAGCCACGCCAGGGAGCGGAGTCTAAGTAGCCCCCGGTATTCACCAGAGCCCGGCGCAAAGCGGGATGGACTTGCTGCGGCGTGAGGCTACCAGGTCGCTACCCCTGACGTGACTTGCCTGCGATGGCGGCCGGGGTAATGAGTGGTACAGAATCGCAATCCAGAGACGTAGTCGGGGACAGGCAGGTGGTCAGGACGGGCGGCAGAGGTTCGTATTCAGAGACGGGCAGACGGTCAGGGCAGGCGGCAAACGGGTGGAACGGACTGGTACACGGGTAATCAATAAGGAAATCCAACATTCCCAAAACACACTAAACGCACACCAAAAATCTGCCAGTGAGTGCAAGAGGCGTATACCATATATAGGACCAGCGGCCGGCAATTGACAAATTACCGGCATGCTGGCTCTTTAAATCCAGACCAGCCGTCGCGAGCACGCCCTAAGCAGCGGGTATGCGCGCAGCGGCTGGCACAGACAGGAGCAGGGCAAGGACGTGGAAGGGTAGTGTCGGGCCGGGCCCGGGCGCAAGGGGAAGGGTCCCCATGGGGCGGGGGGGCGGCCGCGGGGGTGACGGCATCCGCGCCCAGTCCCCAGACGGCTTTGATCTGACATGTGCATAAACCAGAGAACAAAAAAAAAGATTTGTGAGAATGTGGGAAGCTGATAAGTTGTGTCATTACCACAGGGGAGTGAGTCGGCATCAAATTTGGCTGAAAGGCCACTCTGCCGGGAAGATCCCATTTACCAAAAGAAAAAAAAAAGGCAGATTAACTTTGAAAAATGAACGGGAACAAAACCTACATTTTTGGAGACATGTCCTGGGTCTGTAAAACTAAAATTAATCTTTTTGGGGCCAAAGACTATCTTTAAAGTTTGGAGGAAAAAAGGGAGAAGTTGAACCCTAAAACACCAACCAATGTTGAAACACAGGGGGCGCATCATTTGTGGGTTGTTTTGATGCAGGAGGGACGGGTCCCATTTCACAAAATAGGGGGCATCATGGGAAAAGAAGATTTAGTAGCAAAAACCGAAGCAACATCTAAAACATCCCCAGGAAGGAAAGCTTGGGCGGAAAGGGGGTCTTCCAAATGGACAATGACTGAAGTATGCAAATGGTTACAAAAGTGGAAAAAAAGGGGTTTTGTCCGCTAAATGTTGGGTTTTAATTAAAAGATCTTTAAAAAAAAGCAGCTTTGCAAAAATTCTTTAAACAAATGTCCTCCGATTTTGAGCTATCCCTGTTAGAGAGACATCAGCTTCTCAAATCTTTTATAGCAGCTGACCGTTGATTTTTATCCACGGCTGTCGGGTCTGTGACTCAACCTTTCGATACGGGTTTAGCGAGAGCCCCCTCAAATGCTTCTGTAGGGAGGGGGGGGGAGGGTTTGGTTCTGTGTCTGAGTGCCGGGATTAACCAGTGGTGCCTGCTTCCTCCTGCCTCAAAAAATTTGAGGGAGAGGGTGAGGCGGTTTTAATAATGTGACGGGAGTGACCCTGTGGTTACTATAATCATGATGTGTCTTGGAGCTGTGACATACTAATAGAAAAAATCAGGGGGCATGTGAAAACCCTTTATGCTCGCTTACTAGTTTAAAATCCTGGTTTGTAACACTTCCCCGCTGCCTGTGCCCGTTGATGGGGTTTTTTGTTGCGGGATGTGGAGATAGTATGAAAAGCAGGGGGTATAGGAACCTGCATTCCCTCTGCTCTGTTATTAGCTACACGCTTCACAGCCTCCCACACCTGATCAGCCCTTACAGCTAAATTTTGCAGCCCCCCAGCAGACGGCGACCCACAAGGGTTAAATTTGGCAGCAAACGCCCCCGCCCCTCCCCCTCTGTATAGAAGTTATGGAGGAAGTTTTTTGTGGTGAGGGGGATGGGAAAAGGGAGGAGAAAGGCAGACAATAAGCACGCCCCCGAATTAACTGCCAAAGGGAACTGAGGGAGGCGAAAGCTTTTAATGAGACAATCTTTAAGGGAACCAAATAATGTTTTGGAGCGGGCCTCACAAAACCTGATCTCAATCCTATTTAAAAAATTTTTGAAAAAGTGAAAGGGCTTTTTGAGCAAGGGACCTCCAAACAGGCTCAGTTACACCAGTTTGTCAGGAGGAAGGGGGAAAAAATTCCCACCAACTTTTGTGAGGAGCTTGTGGGAAGGGGTCCAAAACATTTGGTCATACAGTTTAAAGGGAAAAGCTTTAAAAACTAAGAAAAGATGAAAACTTTTTTTCTTTGCCCGAAAGTATTAAAAAAGCCTTTAAAAAATCCTCTCTCTTTTTTGGGATTTTGGGAAATAAAATAATTTTTGGTTCTTTAATTGCCTAAAAAGAGGAAGGTTTATTTTTCTTTCATGTCGATGTGGAAAAAAACCTGCAGATGGGGTTTTTATATAGGATGAAAAAATTTTGGTTTTAACTGTATGCACTTCCTTTTCTTGCTCTTTGGGTCTGCATACCTGAGATTAGTAAAATAATCTGAAAAAAATGAGGGTGAATTTTATGAAAAATGGCGCAGACAAAACTGTTAACTTCAGTAGGTTAGTGCAGCATATCAGTTTTATGAAAGTGTTCTAGCACTTTTTAAATGTTTCCTGCTATAAAAAAAAATTTTTCCCCAAAAATTTGTCTGTCCTTTTTGAAATTGTGATGGTTGTACAACATTTGTGCGCCATTTTTTGTCGACCCCACATTATAAATGTGTTTTTCCATGAAAATGGCCGACTGCCCCTAAAATTTGGGCCAAAACAAAACTGTCAAGGGTTTCAGACATGCATCAGTTTTTTGTGAAGGAACTTTTAAATATACGTCTGACCGGTGCAAATCACGCCAGAAAAATTCTGCAGCCCCATTCATATGTCGCCCTAAATTTCATGATACTCTGCCAGGAGTTGTTTATGATATATATGTCTATATAGGTGGTCACCCAGTGGTTGTGAGGGGAATTTCAGCCAGGGAAAGGTCAAGCTGGCATATTGTGATATTGTATTGGACTTTTATTATGAGACCTGGATGAAATTTGCAGAAAAAAAAGGGGGGGAAGGTCGTGAGTAGTGTTGAGCGATTATTTCGAACAAGTTTAAATCAGCAGGTTTTTTGTTTATCGGAATTTTTCGATCACACAATAAAATTTTGGTAAAAGCTGCGCATAACTATTAATAAGGCCATTTTCGTCGCTTCCTGGCATTTTTGGGGGCCAGCAAATGTTTTGAGAAAAAGGCAGGGTGAGGGTTGGGTGTGCGAAGTCATGTCTGGGATGTGTATGGTTGTGATTGGCTGGAAAAATCACATGACCTCGTTTTACATAGAACAGCCCTTCTTGTTCAGCATCAGTGTGTGTCAGTGTCTCATAATAGCAGGACGTGCGCTCGGTCTCTCTCAATACGTCGGAAACAGTTCATTTTGGGAATCACACAGACAATTTGCTTTTAGCTGTGAACTTTTGAAATAGGTGATTAGAGAATTTCAGTTATTAGTTAGTTGGTGGTGTTTAAAGAAGCATTGCGCTGTACGCCGCGGGGGGGAGGGGAGTGGGGGGGAACAAGACGACGGTGGAAGGGCGGTTTTAAAAGGAGAGTGGTATTGTGCAGCCCAGATCTGCTTTGCCCTGTTTTTTGAATGGTTTTTATTAAAGTTTTTGGTCAGTTTTTACTGAAATATTGTTGTATTTTGTACAAACTGTACTTAATTTTGGGTTTTACAGTTTTTTAGAAAATGCAGGTGTATTTGTGGGGTGCAAACCCCACCTTTTATTATCTTACACGATTTAAATTAGTTTTTTTTCCCTTGGCAAAGCTCGTTTTGTTAAAAAGCCCAAATTTTTACGTCAATAGGATACAGAACTTTTTAGTCCCCCCAGGTGTATTTCTAGGTAAAAAAAAACCCGTTTTTTTATCTGTAACAATTTAATTAGGTTTTTTTTTTACTTTGGCGCAGCTCGGTTTTTTTCAAGACCCTTTGTACATACAATAGGACCAAAAATTTTCTAGCACCACAGGTGTATTTATAGGTCAAAGGTTTTGTTCACTTTTTCGCAGGCCATTTTTTTTTCAAAGACCCCTTTGTACGGTTATTACCCTACAGAATTTGCTAGTAATTGCGGTGTTTTTTCTAGGTGCAAAATTCCACCATTTATTTTTGTATACATTTCAAATGGGTGTTTTTTTCACTTAGGGTGCAGCCAAGTTTTTTTTTAAAAAGCCACGTTATTCGACCAACCGTTTTGAAAAAATTTTCTGCAACTGTTTCGTTTGTATTTTCTGCAAAACGCATTTCTCTGTGTAACTTTTGAATATTTTATTGGGCTCGTTGAATCCGTTTGGGCCAGATAGGGACTTGTATGATAGTTTGTTTTAAAAAATTTCAATTTTTAGTTACGTGGAGTTGTAAATCCCCGGGCCTGAAGGAAAAAACAGTTGTTTTTTTCTTAGGTTCTTCCCCAGCCCCTACACAGGTTTCGCTAGAAACCCTTTTGGGTTTTTAACCTAGCTGACTGAGGAAATTGAGGGGTTTAAGAATAGTGGATTTGCCGTTTTTGTAAAGAACTGTAAAAAAAATCTTTTCCTTCCTTCTTAAATTTTTTCTGTTGAAATGGGGCGAAAAAGCAGGTGGTAAGCGAGCAAAGAGGGGTGTAGGAATATGGTAGAGATAAGGTGCTCCTTCCGGCTCGCGACAACCGAAAAACCCCCGGATCGTAGTTCAGGACCGGCCGTCATGCTGGGTAGGGCCCTGTGAATTTTTTAGTAAGGAACGGGTGCCCTTGTTCTTCATTTGGTTTTGCTTCCGCAGTCTTTCCCCCGTCCTCCCGAAAGGCCCCAAATGTCGTCATCAGCAACATAAGATCCGTCCAAAATGAGCGAAAGGGAGCCAAAGTCAAATGTGTACCCACCCTGTGGATAAACCATTTTTTGAAGACCTTTTGATGACAAAATGCGGTTGGGGGGGCGAAGGGTGTCAAAAAATCAAAAGGCCAAAGAGGATGATTTTTTCTGCTCTGCGCCCGTTACTGATGCCCATAGAGGAGGAGGAGAAGGAAGCCGGTCAATCGGCAAAAATCCCGGGTGGTCGGAACGCCTTGCATTGCCTGTTGCTTGTAGCCCGCAGCTCCTGGATGCAGAATGTAAAGGACGACCAAGTCACCTGTGTTAATGATGAGGGATGACGACATTGGGATGCAACGTGGTTCTTTTCAGCAGAATTTTTGCGAGCGCTTCATCACTGGACGAGGAAGAAGACGATGGGGTAGTTTTCAGTACGGGTCCGGGCCTCAAAAAGGGAGAGGGTGATCGCAGAAGTCCGCTGAGATGATTCCGCCACCCACGATCAACGGAAACACCGTCTTGCTTATCGCCGTCGAAAAGGCCCAGGACCTTCAGCTGGGCCTTTTCGCCCCAACCCTCTGATTCATCCAGCGATGTCTTATGCCGCCTTTGCCGTAACGATCAGTAAAGTCAAGAATCTTGGGTGTTTAACCACCACCAACATGTCTAGTCACATGCAGCGAATGCTTGAGTTGAAATGGAGGCAAACACTTGGCCGAAATAGCCAGACCGATGCCGGGTTTCCCAAACCCACTGTCCAACCCTCTGTCTCGCCTCCTCCTCCTCCGCTACCACCAAGCGTTCCTCAGCGGCCCATGTCTCTCAGAGTCATGATCAGCCTCCGCTTTAGCCTCCACCGTCGCCCGAGTACCACCAGCACCACCAGAGACCCATCCTACCCATTCTCCTTCCACCAGTTTGACGACCTGTACAGCGGCCAGTCTAGCAGCCAGCCTTCTTTCTTCCAGGTTTGGGAGCAGAAGAAAACACTTTAAACCAAACCACCCCAAAGCCAAAGTCTGAATGTCGGCATTGCCAGGCTTTTGGCCTTGGAAAGTTGCCTTTCCGTCCCGGTGGAACAGATGGGTTCCGCCACGTCATGGCCCTTGCCGCCCCAATACAGATGCCGGGCGGCATTTCTTTGCCAGAAAAGCCGTCCTTGGCCTGGCCAGCCACGTGTCATCTTTAAAATTTCCCAAACGCCCTTTGTCTGCATCTGTGGCCGGAAAAGTCTATCTGACCACCGCACATGGACTAGTAAGCACGGCCAAGGCCGCTATATCTCTGTGACAGTGACGGTGGCTCTCAGGCTCGGCGCACACTCTTCAAAACCGCAGGAATGGTGCAGGTTCTTTACCCCAAGGTCCTCTGGTGGCATCACGGGCCCAAAGAAACCAGGCCGTGTTGAAATTAATCTGTCTTGGAGAGCCGTCCACACACAGGTCAGGAGCTGTGGACAGCTCTCCCCCAACGAGACCGAGCGCTGGCTGGGTGACAAGAACCTTGTGCCAAAGGGAAGGTGGTGTGCGATAATGGTCGGAAATCTGCTGGCCGCCCTTAAGATCGGTAAGGCTGGGCACATCCCTTGCCTGGCACATGTCATGAACCTTGTCATCCAGAAATTACTAAAGCGCTACCCGGGTCCGGACTGCCTGCTGTGGAAGGCTCGAGGTCTAAGTTCGCACTTTCGCTTTTCGCACCCTGCTTCGTCCCACCTGGCTGCGTTGCAACGTCAGCTCGACCTCCCCGTCAACCATCTCATTGTTGACGTGGTAATACGCTGGAATTCCACCCTCCACATGCTGCAGCGATTGTGGCAGAGCAGCGCAATGCCATTACGCAGTGCGAAAGTGACACAGGGGCCTGACAACCCAGCGGTGCGGACCTCGGGGTGTTGAGCCACAGAGAGTGGAGGCAGGTGAAAGAGCTCTGCACAATCCTTACCAGTTTTGAAGAAGCCACCAAAATGGTCAGTGCGGACAATGCCCTTGTCATGAGCAGTGTGGTGATCTTAGTTCTGGAACGATTGTTGGACACTCTGAAACATCAGGTCCCGCCAGCGACGGAGGAGGAGACGGACACAGATGCGGACACGGAGCCTTTCTCTCCGTCGAATCCACAAGGCCCGACAGTTTCACAATTTTATCGGTCATCATTAGGCAGTGGTTCGGGGTCCAGGGCTAGTGCAAGGCGGCGCATCAGCTCTCAGGGTGCATCATCTGAGGCAAGTCAGGGCTGTGTTGAAGCTGTGCTGGAGGAAGCGGAGGATGAGGAGGAGGAGGAATTCCTGGACACCAACTTTACCAATGTCCCTGCCTTGGAAAGAGGTTGGCGTGAATTTGAGGCGGAGGAGGAAGATGAGGAAGATCAGTTTGCTAGTGCCCCTCGAGCAGAGGCTTGGGAAATCAAGGCACCATCTCTCACATGAGTGCTTGGATGCTCCATTTCCTCCAACATGATCCTCGCATTAAGGCCATCAAAATGAACAACAGTTACTGGGTGGCCACCCTCCTCGATCCCTGGTACAAAACAAAACTCAGCACTTTCCTTCCACCCACCCAAATAGAGAGTAAAATGCAGGAAATGGAGACCTTGCTGATTGATCAACTGGAGACATCTGTTTCATCTGCTTCCCGTTCGTCAATTGACGGTGGAACAACGTCAGCGACGTGACAGCAGTAGAGTGCCAAGTAGCCGTAGCTGCAGCAGCAGCAGCAGGCAATGTGGCAGAAGCCTAATTTGTGACCTCTGGCAATCTTTATTTACCACCTCACCGACGCATGTAATGCAGGGCACACATCCAACACACAGAGACCAGCTTAAGATCATGGTGCACGACTATCTGCGTCTCAACACCGATGTTTTTGGATGTGTTCTGGACCCAATTGACTTCTTGGTATCCAAAATGGATGAATGGCCTGAGCTCACTCGCCACGCCATAGAGGTGTTGTCCTGCCCAGCAGCAAGCGTCATATCTGAGCGGACCTTCAGCACAGCTGGAGGAGTCATTACAGACAAACGCATCCACAGATAATGTGGATCGTTTGACTTTCATCAAGATGAATCAGGCATGGATCTCTGATGATGTTGCGGCCCCAATTACTGAGGTCACCGATTAGTTGCTGGTCTACTTCACATTCCCCTTCAAACAGAAATAGTCCTCTTGAAAAATGTTTTTTTAAATGATCATTTCTCTCTGCAATTTTTATTCTCAGTTCCAAAAAGATCATTTTGCTGGTTTTGCGGTGTGGAGACTGTAAAAGCATATTTTCCGTCTGCATGGATTACCCTCACATATCGTGTCTGTGTTCTCGCTTACAAGTTAAGTTGGACTTTTCTTCTGCCTCCATCCCCAGACTAATGGTCAAGTGGAGAGGGTAAAACAGATATTGGGCGAATACCTGCGTCATTTCGTGTCCGGTCATCAGGACAACTGAGCCGAGCTGCTTCCGTGGGCTGAGTTCTCCTATAACCATCGGGACTCTGATTCTACGGGTGTTTCTCCATTCCTGGTGGTCTACGGTCGTCACCCACGCCCTCCCCTCCCCTTTGCTATGACTTCCGAGGTTCCCACTGTGGACAACCAAGTGCAGGACATCAAGGCCATTTGGCGGGAGACCCGACTTGCCTTACTCCGGGCTTCTGCCCGCATGAATACCCAGGCCGACAAGAGGAGGAGGCCCCCTCCCACATTCCAGCCAGGGGATAAGGTGTGGCTTTATTCCAGATACATACGCCTCAAGAGCCCCAGCTATAAATTGGGTCCGCGGTTTCTGGGGCCTTTTAGGGTACTCCGTCAGCTTAATCCGGTGTGCTACAAGCTTTGCCTACCCCCATCTCTCCGGATTCCTAACGCCTTCCATGTCTCCCTCCTAAAGCCCCTGGTCTTGAACCGGTTCTCTCGGACGAGTCTCCATTCCCAGTGGTAGATTCCTCCGATGTATTTGAGGTTAAGGACATCTTGGCCATGAAGACCATCAGGGGTAAACGGTTCTTCCTGGTTGATTGGAGGGGCTTCGGTCCCGAAGAGAGGTCCTGGGAACCAGAATCTAATATCTTGGACCAGGATCTTGTTCGCAGGTTCCTTCGGCCTAAGAAGAGGGGGAGACCTAAGGGGAGGGTACTGTAGCGAGCGGCGCCGCGCTCCGGCCCGCGGGCCGCAGGCGCACCCGTGCCTCCTCTCCGGGGTCCCTGCCCGGGACGGGTAGCGCTGCTGGCCGCGGGACGGGCCGCGGGCGCACTCGTTCCAATCACTCACCTGACCTCGTTCCTGCTCTGTCCGCGCCCTCTGCCGGCCGAGGCGCGCGTGGCCGTTCCCTAGCGCGCGCGCGCACTCGTCCTTGTAAATTTAAAGGGCCAGCGCGCCGATAATTGGCTGGTTGCCAGGTGCTGCCCCTATTTATTGGTGACGTCAGCGGGACTTCCTTGCTGGATCTATGTTGCCCCGAGCCTTAGAGAAAGCGGTCCTTAAAGTGTATTCTCGCCTTACCGTGTACCAGACCTCTTGCTACGTTTCTCGACTCCGAACCTCTGCCGCCTGCCCTGACCTTCCTGCCTGTCCACGACCACGAACCATTGCCGCCTGCCCTGACCTTACTGCCTGCCCACGACTACGATTCTTGGTTTATGATTCGGTACCTCTCTGCACCTCGGCCGCAATCGCAAGCAAGTCACGCCAGGGGTAGCGACCTGGTAGCCTCACGCCGCAGCAAGTCCATCCCGCTTTGCAGCGGGCTCTGGTGAATACCGGGGACCACTTAGACTCCGATCCCTGGCGTGGCTTAACTACCACCGCTTGCGGTGGTCCAGCGGATCCACCGAACCGTCACAGTAGGACACTGTTAATGGACACATATTGCAAAATGACTTGCTTTTGCAAGATCTTTAAAATAGCTAGCAATCCCTGTAGCGAGACAACCCATTTAATACAATAAAAAAAAAGTGAAACAAAGACGTGGTGGGATTCCATCCTATTTTAAAAATGTGTTTTCTAGAATTAAACTACTAAAAAACTGGCATGTACAAAATAGCTGATACAAATATTCCTCTGAATTGCACAAGGGAGGTACAGGAAGACTTGAACAGATGTAAGTTACCCAGGACAGGTATAGTCAATGTCCAGTTTAACTAAAATGGTGGTTCAAAGACTCCTTTTTCTGGCACTTTTTAATTTGTGGGTCAGACAGGTTTAATGGTCATACTGCGGTCCAGGACAGGTATAGTCAATGTCCAGTGAAACTAAAATGGTGGTTGAAAGACTCCTTTTTCCGGCACTTTTTAAATCTGGGGGTCATGCAGATTTGAGGGTCATGCTGCGGTACAGGACATGTATAGTCAATGTCCAGTTCAACTAAAATGGTGGTTCAAAGACTCCTTTTTCTGACACTTTTTAATCTGTGAGTCAGATAGGTTTAAGGGTCATGCTGCGTTTCAGGACAGGGATAGTAAATGTCCAGTTCAAGTAAAATGATGGTTCAAATAATACTGCCTTCTGGCACTTTTTAATTTGTGGGTCATGCAGGTTTAAGGGTCAAGCTGTGGTACAAGACAGGGATAGTGAATGGTGTGTGACTTTTTTCTGTGGCTTTTATAACCTAAATGTGTTACCTAAGATGTAGCACGTATCCATTTGACTGTTGTGGATGTTAATTCCAGCTTCTACAGCCCTGCTTAGGTGTAAGAATGAAGGTGTTGGTCCTCTCCCTTAGACTTTAATGGTCATCGGCGATAATCTATTATCGACTATCGGAAATCGTCTTGATAATTGCCGATATCGACTATCGACCCGATGACGATAGTCAACGTAATCGCTCATCACTATCAGTGAGATGAAGTGGTGTATCTTAGAAAATGTAGAGGAGCGTGATCCTAAAAAAGCAAAAATTCACCTGTTACAAAGAAAGGTTTATTGGATCTCTCTCTTTCAGTCTCTGGCTCCGTTAGGGCTTAACGAAGAATGCAATTGGGGAGCTTTCCTTTAAGGGCTGTGAGTAACACCTGTAAGGTAATGCCTAGTTTTCACTAGTTAGTCGGTGTTCACATTATAGTAAACTAGTGGTAACTAGGTACTGCGTTAGTTTGATTTTATGATAAATGTGAACATATACTCTCGTATTGTCATAAAAGTTTGAAACATTCTTGTCCAATTGGATGAATAGTTGTGCATATACTACAGCAAGTAGCTAGAAATAATGCGCTGCAATATTGCGCTTGTAACATGGAGGATGCACGCGCATGCGCTAGAATTAGGTTAAAACTAAAAGTTTAACTGTTTACTAAAGTAATGTTAAAAAGATAGATGTATGCTGGCTGTTACCTTAATTTTGATACTAATGTTGAAATACTGATTTTTAATGTTTATAATTCACGTTTGTCTTAATGTTTTAATGTATCACGTGGTAACGTACCTATTAAATAGACACTCCGTGGTGAGCACAGGTGTACTTGACAAAAAGGGCATGTCACCTGAAACGTCATGCACCTTTCACAACCCTGTGTAACAACTGGCCTGTCAAGAATCGCGCCGCAGTCCGTGACTCGGGCTGCGGGCGCAGTCGTGATCCCACTGTCACCCCCGGTCCCAGAGTGGCTGGCGCCAGGGTCTGTGGCTCGGGCCGTGGGCGCAGATACACACCCCGTCGCGCTCCGCTGCTTCCTCTGCTGGCGCGTGCTCCCACCCCTAGGGCTCACACGCACCGGCTTCTCTGTATCTAAAGGGCCAGCGTGCCGGCAATTGGATCCTTGCCAGACGCTGACCCTATTTAAAGGGATCACTTCCTCTCAGCCCCTGCTGGATCCTTGTTGCTCCTAGCTCCCTGCTAGAACGTTCCTGAGCGTCCTAGCTGTCCGGTTTCTCGCGCCTCCATGCCAGTTCTTCTCGGTCTTATTCCTGCCTTTCTCCGACTATCACCTTGCCGACTACCTGGTGTCTGTCCGCACCTCGGCTGCCACCGCGAACCAGCCACGTCAGGGGTAGCGACCTGGTGGAGTCCCACCGCAGCAAGACCATCCCGCTTTACGGCGGGCTCTGGTGAACACCGGATTTCACTTAGACTCCACTCCCTGGCATGGCTCTCACTATCAGTTGTGGCGGTCCAGTGGATCCACTACCAAGGCCAGCATAACATGGACGTGAGGTCCGGCAGCTGCGATATGCTCCGCTCTTGAAGAGCATTACAATTTGGACATATTTATCTAATGCCGTTCAAAATCACGTTGAAGCCTTTTGAATACCACAAAAAACTGTAAGTTGATAATTCTATCATTATTTCTTATTTACGTTACCACTTTATCGATTATTATTATAAGTCGAAGGAGCAATAAAAAGTTATTTATAGACATTAAGAAGATCAAAATGTTTTTTAGTGACTCACTATCTGATTAAGTCTTTGGATATACACAAGGGGTTGGGAGCCCCAATCTGGGTCACCTGTTTGCAGTGGTTAAAGGTGCCATTTATCAAGTTGAAAGATAAAGGGGGACGGATCTATATTTATTAGGATAAGTGTCAAGGAGTCATTTATTCATTCTTCATTTGCATTGGAGTGGTGGTTACACATTCCTAGTCATTCTCTGTCTAACCTGAGACAGGAAAATAGCAAAGCTTGCTTGTTTCCATATTTCCCATTCAATTTGATCATTTGTGACTATGTATGTTTGGAAAGCAATATTAAAATATAGAGCCACATGTATGAAAACTGGCTAGGACTAAGACTTTCTTTGTTGCCCATAACAACCAATCAGAGCCCATTACAACCAGTCGGAATTCATAACAACCAATTAGAGCTCATAGAAACCAATCAGAGCTCATAGCAACCAATCAGAGCCCACAGCAACCAATCAGAGCTCATAGCAACCAATCAGAGCTCAGCTTTCATTTCATATAGTGCTCTGAAAAGATGAAAGGAGGGCTCTGATTGGTTGCTATGAGCTCTGATTGGTCGCTGTGGGCTCTGATTGGTTGTTATGAACTCTGATTTTTAGCTATGGGCAACAAAGAAAGTCTTAGACCTAGACCGTTTCACACATGGGGCCCATTATTTTTTGCAGTGGTGTTGTAATGACTCACTGGAGCCGGGAGGTGACTCCACTGGATCAGTTGCAGATATTGGCAAAAACCAAGCAACAGACCAGAGTTTAGGAGCCTCCTGTTTTTCACCTTTTATTCCCTGTATGAGAAATGAGGAAATTAAATTGGTTGCAGGAAAAGTTATAAACTTAAAAAAGCAAAGGTTGCTCACCTTTTGATTCTTCCCTGGCTCCATTATCAATGTCATGGTAGACCCTGCCTTCTGCTATTGTCTAGTGACGTGTGACCACTGTAGCCAATCAGTGATGTCATCAGTTGACCACTGAGGCCAGTGATTGGTTACAGTGGTCATATGCCATCTACGTTACATCACAGCTCCAGGAAAATAAACAAATGGAGATCGTGGATGATTTAACAGGGTTTACATGGATTCACTATAATTTACATACATTTTTTATTGTAAAATGTACTACATTGTTGGATAGCGAGTGTGATGTACGGTCATTGTTGCATAGTAGATTTCACCACAATCACTTAGTAACTCAGTGTACTATAAGTCATACTTGCCAACCCTGGAATCTACCCACCCCACTCTTTTTCCTTATTGTTACTTTTTTACTGTTACTTTGTTTTGAATAATTTTGTATTTCTCTTCTGTTACTGTATATTCTTTAAAGAAAGAAGTAGCTTTCTCCTGTGAACCTTACTAAACAAGCTTGTTCAGTCCTTTTCTACAGTAAGTGTTCCACCATGAACTTGAAAATTTAACATACTAAGGGCCACATGTATGAAAATTGTTTAGGTCTAAAACTCACTTTTTGCCCATAGGTTACTATGGGTAATAAAGTGAGTTTTAGACCTAAACAAGTTTCATACATGTGGCCCTAAGTGTTGCAGAGTCTGTGACACAGTTTTTGTATTTTTTTGCGATCTTTTTTTAAACATTACACGGACTGACCCTGGGGAGGTAAGAAAGGGAATTTTCTGGGACATCCACTCCAAGGAAGATTACCAGCTGTCTTGAAACAATTTACACTTGGGAATAATCTCTCTAACTGTAGAATGCTAGACTTTAAATTGTTTGTAAATGACTTTATAATGCTTGCCAAATTGATCGGCAGCAATAATTGCCTCACTAGGATAATTGCTGATGTCTTTCCCCCCTTGGTTTTGTGTTAACAAACTCCTTAATTTTCCAGAACACCAAATTGCAAAAAACTGAGGTTAGAGGTGCTCACACTTGCTGATGATCAATTAATCCAGGGAATTTGATAAGCATCACCTTCCTGCTACGTACCCTTTTAACATCTAAGGAAGCAGTAAAGGTGCTTTCACACCAAGCATTTTTTTGGATGTGTTGTTGTGCAGAAAGGCACAGAAATTAATTCTGTACATTTCTGCACAAAAAACACATCCAAAAACTCATTAAAAAATGCACCAAAAATGGTCCATGTGAAAGCACCCTAAGGGTATTCTTAATTCATCACATGACTTCTGCATTTTACCCTAGTTTTCTCAATTAAAAATGACACTGTAATTTGTCATGTTTTGCTTTCCATCTAAGGTTGCATTTATCTAATTTTAAGACCTTATCAGGACCAGATTTTTTTTTTATTATGTCCTGATATGTATAACCATAGAATTTAAAGACAATATACTTTCTTTTTCCTTATGTACAGGGAGCAGCGATACAAAAAACTTTGATATATATTGACATATATTTCCTTTGACTACTAATGCATATCATTTTGAAGACCGGGAACTATTCAGTCTGTCAAATAGGCAGCAACATGAGCTATCGCGAATGGGGGCAAATGCTTTTTTGCAGCACTGTTATTCTAGAAAAATGAATGTTCTTGCTTATCTTCTCATTGCTGAAGGCAATTTAACTCTTTACACTTTGACAGAGTAATCAGCATCGCGTGCTTCTTTCTCAAATCACAGTGGAAGAAAACCATGATTTCCCTTTAACTTTTTTTTTCCGTTGCCATCATTTTAGTTTGTTTTTTCCCCTTTGCCCCTGCGGTGAGAATAAGCGGAGCATCAATCAGAGAGCAAGAAACGCAGCTAGATTTGCTTTATCTATTGATCGGCTATTGCCTCTGATCTCTGCAATTTCCTCTTTCCTTGCCTTGTACAAGCAGCTGTATCTCCAGACAGGTAACATCTCTATACAGACGGTTCATCATTCTCAGATACCTAACTCGACAGACACTTAAGAGATCCCATTTGGAGGCTTGGAGAGCACAAATGGAATTTGTTCCTCAATTGTATATCTGAGAGGTGAAAGGAAGAAGGATGTTGTTTGCGATCAGGAAAATTTACCACTCAGGAAAAAAAGAAAACTATGTACTTAAAGTTCTGCTCTACCCATTTCATCACTAAAAATATAGATTTTTGGTATATTATGTATTTTACCACCTGGAATATCTTTAACCAGCCTACCTAGGTAACCACCAAATGCTCAAACACAATGGAAATGGCATTAAAAAATGTTTTGTTGATTTCACTCAACTTTTTCCAATCAGCTAAACAGTTGGCCATTAACTATAATGGAAAGGCCACTGGACACTGTAGACAAACGAGTGGAGTCAACAGGAGACAGAATGATAGGTCACCTTGCCGCCGACGCTGCCGCATGGCTGTTGTGGATAGATAGGGGTCAAGGTGGTTGGATCCCCAATGTCTCTCTTGAGACAACCCCTTTTAATGAAACTTTTTTCAAGAAATATATAAAATGAATACAAATCAAGTAAAAATTTTCAGTCTCAGGTCTTCAATCAATCAACTCGACAGGTTCCATTATGTCAATAACTGTGTAATAATGGGTGAGCGAACTCTTTATCTTAATGACTTCCATAACCATTTACTAGCAGTTCAGGAATGTCTATGTGGGTACATTGAACTTTAGAAATTTATCTTAAAGGGAATCTCCACTTTTTTTTGTTTACTAATTAAAACCAGATACTGATTCATAGAGTGACATGTATGAACATTGGCGCTGACAGGCCAGTTCTAAATAACTTTAAGGCAGTGTATGATGTATGAAGCTGTTCTTCTGCAGGTCATACATACCGGGCAGTGTAGAGCCAATACCACAAGTCTGGCTCAGGCACCACCTTTACCCTGGTCTGTTCTTCTGCAGGTCATACATACAGGGTACTGTAGAGCCAATACCACAAGTCTGGCTCAGGCACCACCTTTACCCTGGCTGGATATTCTTCTTTCAGGTCAAAAATACAGGGCCCATGTAGAGCCAATGCCAAAGTGGCTCACGCACCACCTTTACCTGGCCTGGCTGTTCTTGTGCAGGTCATACCTACAGGCATGTAAGCCAATACCACAAGTCTGGCTCAGGCACCACCTTTACCCTGGTCTTGCTGTTCTTCTGCAGGTCATATATACAGGGCAGTGTAGAACCAATACCACAAGTCTGGCTCAGGCACCACCTTTACCCTGGTCTGGCTGTTCTCCTGCAGGTCATACATACAGGGCAGTGTAGAGCCAATACCACAAGTCTGGCTCAGGCACCACCTTTACCCTGGTCTGGCTGTTCTTCTGCATGTCATAATACAGGGCAGCGTAGAACCAATACCACAAGTCTGGCTAAGGCACCACCTTTACCCTGGTCTGGAAGTTCATCTGCAGGTCATACATACAGGGCAGTGTACAGTCAATACCACAAATCTAGCTCAGGCACCACCTTTACCCTGGTCTGGCTGTTCTTCTGCAGATCATACATACAGGCACAGTGTAGAGCCAATACCACAAGTCTGGCTCAGGCACCACCTTTACCCTGGTTCTGGCTGTTCTTTCCCGCAGTCATACATACAGGGCAGTGTAGAGCCAATACCACAAGTCTGGCTCAGGCACCACCTTTACCCTGGTCTGGCTGTTCTTCTGCAGGTCATAATACAGGGCAGCGTAGACCCAATACCACAAGTCTGGCTCAGGCACCACCTTTACCCTGGTCTGGCTGTTATTCTACAGGTAATACATACAGGTGCAATGCAGAGCCAATACCACAAGTCTGACTCAGGAACCACTTTTACCCTGGTCTGGCTGTTCTTCTGCAGGTCATACATACAGGTGCAGTGTAGAGCCAAAACCACAACTCTGGGTCAGGCACCACCTTTACCCTGGTCTGGCTGTTCTTCTGCAGGTCATACATACAGGCGCAATCTAGTACCAGTACAACAAGCCTGGCTCAGGCACCACCTTTACCCTGGTCTGGCTGTTCTTCTGCCGGCCATAATACAGGGCAGTGTAGGGCCACTACCACAAGTCTGGCTCAGGCACCACATTTACCCTGGTCTGGCTGTTGTAACTGTTATGAGCCTAGGTTTGGCGTCAAAGACTCATAAATGTGTCTTCCTCTAGGAATGTGGTGCGATGCTCTCAGAACACCCCAAATCTTTGGGGCACTAAAAAGTGTCTATGGCGCATTACAAAGGGACTTATCGTGCCAAAGTTTGGAGTCCACCTGTTCATAAATTCTTTTTGGCTCAAAGTACACCAGAAAACTGGCGCAGCCCCATTCATACGTGTCACCCATATTCTTTTCTTCTTATTTTCTGATTGTAGATTTTTTTATTTCTGTTTTCTGTATATGATCATGGGGGCAGCCATCTTGCCTGAACCTCTTTTAGCAGCATTTAGAGAGATGCTTTACAGCAGCTTCATCCACATAGGAGACTGTAAACAGAAGCAGACTAGAAGAAAGTAAAGGCGATACAGCAATCAGATATCCAATTCCAATGAATAAAATTGTAGCTTTATTTTCGGTATTAAAAAGCCAGCATCTCAGAGAAAACCAAGTCAAGGGTGACGCGTTTTGGGCATCGATGCGCCGTTACTCATAGAATGTCCAGTTTCTGTATCGCCTTCCCTTTCTTCTATGCTGTATTCTGCATTCCTCCAGACGAGATATGTGCGAGGACGCCTTTTAGTGAGCTGGCTTTTTTCTTTTTTTTTGTGTGTAACAGGAGCAGACCCATTGAATTCAATAGGATAGTTTTCTAGACAAGATCTGTGACCCGGAAAGAAGTCAGTGTGCAGAGAGGGGAGGAGGGTGTTTGTTTACCATATCCTATTTGTACTGGTGATGTTTGTGTTATCTTTCTCATTGGTCTCACCTTCAGTATAATCTGCCTGTGTGATAACGAGGAGACAGTGGGAGAAGTGATCTTACAGAACAGGAAGTGTACAGAATATTTCTTAGGGCTAGTGTCAAAGAAGAAAAACTGAGGGACTCACGATTTTTTAAAAAATATCGATGTTTATGATTTAGGAAATGATAACTAAAATAATAATATTAATAATAATTATATTTATATATTAAGTGTGTAACGATACAATACATGAGTTTTTAAACAATCGGTCAGTTTTGATGACACTTTTTCCCTTTAGGACAAAGGAAAGGGTGGATGTTTTAATTGAAGGCTGGTAAAAATTTAGCATGACCTTCGGCTACAATACTGTATTAACATGTCAAGGGCCTGTATCCAAAACTTTGTTAGCACCTTTGTGCACATATGGTTTCACACCAGTTTTTTTCAGGAGGAAACTTATTTATTAACAATCCTGAATCTATCCCTAAAAGGCAAAAACATATATTCAAACAGATGTGACCATAGTGCAACAACCCAGAGAGTAACATAGGAGAGGATGGCAGTTGCAGGGTCTGTTCATGATGTCTGTGGTCGTTCTTACCAATGTTCCCTTACTTCCAGGGCTGGCACAGTGATGAGAACATCTGCCCTATGGGTCTTTGTTTTACCCTTGGGACAAATTCTGGTACTCTCCTGCTTGATGGTGGTTGATGCAAAAAGAGGACACAATGGTGGGGAAAGCAGACTTTATTTGTGGCAATTACTTTTCAAGCCATTAAAGGGGTTTTCTCACAGCAAAGATTAGCTTTAAACATCTAGGGAACAAGAAATCAAAACTTTTACCAAATACATTGCTCTTTTTATATTGCCTGGTATGGAGTAACAAATTTTAAAATTTGTTCTGTTATGAGAGCAAGATTTCTTAGGTTATCAACCTGGCTCTCCTCTCTCTCTGCTCCTTTTATACATGATTGGTAAGTATGTCAAATGACCATTGGACGGCAGCTTGAGAACAGAGTGTGTTATCTCTAGCAAACAAAGGTGATTGATAAGCGCTGTTTTTCACCCTCTGTAGCTTTCTGCACTTTACAGGGTGGGCCACTTATATGGATACACCTAAATAAAATAGGAATGGTTGGTGATATCAACTGTGACGGTACGGTGGATCCGCTGGACCACCGCAAGCGGTGGTAGTTAAGCCACGCCAGGGACCGGAGTATAAGTTAGCCCCAGATTTTCACAGAGCACCGCCGCATAAGCGGGTTGGACTTGCTGCGGCGTGAGGGCTTACCAGGTCGATTACCCTGACCGGGACTAGCTTGTTGGTGGCGGCGGGGTACTGAGTGGTACAGGATCATAATCCAAAGGCGTAGTCAGGAACAGGCAGAAGGGTAAGGGCAGGCTGGCAGAGGTCGTGGTCAGAGACGGACAGACAGGTCAGGGCAGGCGGCAAAAACAGCCAAGGTCAGGAAACGTAGCGGAAAGGACTGGTTCACGGATAAGCTAATACGGAACGAGGGGACACATCCCAAAACTCTCACTAAGACCACCAAATAGTCTGGCAAAAGGTGCCGGGGGCGGATAATTATATAGGACCAGCGCCCGGCATAAGCCAAGTACCGGGACACTGGCCTTTTAAATTTAAACCAGCCGTAGCGCGCGCTAGGGGGCGCGGCTGCGCCACTGACGGGCCGGGGACAGGACAGGAGCGCCGTTTCACGGGGGGGCCAGGTAAGCGAAGCCGGCAGTGGGGTACAGAGGGTGGCCGCGGGTGACCGCATGCCCGGCGCCGCGGCCCTGGCAGGGCAGGAAGCAGGGGAGCGGTTTGCCGCGGCCGGCCATGAGCATCAACTACTGTTGTGTGGCTCATTAGTATATTGGAGGGGGGAAAAATTTATAAGATGGGTGTTGAATGGCGGCCATTTTGAAGGTCGGCTATTTGGATCAACTTTTTAATATTTTCCAATGGGTATGAGGGTTGTCTATAATAATCAAACGTATTGAAAAAACAAAGATAAACAATGGTGTGCTTGGTTTTTACGTAAATTTATTCTTTCATTAGTTATTTACAAGTTTTCTTTGTTTAACAGTCATTGACATGTTGCAGAGGTTAACACATGAGGAGTGGATATAAATCGTGTTGATGTCTGGTGACCGCAGTACCCGGGTCACTGTAGAAGATTTCAATGCAAGACAAACTGCTTGCAAAATTTCGTGAAACAGGTTCAGTGTTGGATTTGCCGAAATGTGGATGCAAGAAAACTGCCACAAATGAAGTAACCTCTGTGGATCACTAGCTTCATTCTGATTGAGCCACACAGTGTAGCATTCACAGTATGTCACTGGGAGGAGTGGCAATCAGTCGACACATCCTTTGGCGGATATTTAGCTACTCATCACAAATGGCACCCTTACAAAATCCAGCTGCTTGCAACATTTCTCAGCGAGTGATATGACCAGATCGGCACACTGAATATGCAAGAGTTGGGCAAAACAAAAATTGGAAAAAAGGACCTCAGGCTACACAGACATTGTATTCAGTGATGAGGCAAATTTTTTTGAAGAAATGGTGAAGTAACAACCAAACCACACTAATTGTCTGACACTAACCCACAGTGGATAGATCCCTCCAAGACTGTTGATGGTATGGTAGGGTTATACTGGGGTTACAAAGATATTTGGGGCCATTCTTCATCAATGGAAAACCTCATGCCACTCGGGATATCTGAAATTGCTACATGATGATGTGTTGCCTCTTTATGCACTGAAGATGGAACGTTCCTGGTTTTTCAGCAAGACGGTGCACCACCCCACATTATGGGGGTCAGGTTCTGAGCATTCCTACATGAAACTGTTTCCGGGAAAGTGGATTGGTCTTCGTGGGCCAGTTGGGGTCCCCAAAGGGTCTCTGGTTGACCCCCTTAGCTTTTATTTTGGGGTCATCTGAAGGAATTGTCTATGCGTGAAGATCGAGGGTGGGCATGAAAAAAGGATCGGGAAGCCTGTGTAGTTTTTCTGTGGTGTTGCTACAGTGTGTAAGAGTGGGACAAGGGGTTTTGCATTGACAATCAAAAAATTGGCAGCACTTTGAACACATTTTTAAGTGGTCATAAATTGTAAAAAAACTATAAAAGAAAAGTTATTTAAAACCATAAATTTGATATATTGCTAACTCCTCCACAGTTTTTTTTTTTTTTTTGTCACAGAGCCCACTCTTGCATGAGCAGTCACAGATTACAGATGTGAAACCTTAAAGGCCTGTTTATTTAATGGTTTAATTATACTGAAAATTAATAAAGTCATAGCACAAGGCAACCTTTGTGTATCCCTGTGACTTTCACGCCCACACAGCTCTTACAGTCCCTTTCTCTTATTTACCTTGCTGCACAGTACTGTAATGGCATTTCCAGGTGTCTGGGTCACCTAACAATTCTAGGTAACCTTCTGTTCAGATCTTTCTCAAGGAACATGGCACTTACCCTGGCCTTCATCCCACCAACTCTCTCATGATGGATAAGCTGCTCCAGCATTCATCGTGCCAAAACTCTCAAACTGTACAAACCACCCTGGCTTCTAGCCACAATCAGGGGCGTAACTACTGGGGTGCAGAGTCAGTTGCCCCGGGGCCCGTGCGCTTAGGGGCCCGCCCCGGGGCGCTGTATGCGTCCGGCACCCCGGTAAAGCCGCTCCTGGGCCCCCCGGCAGTAATTAACAGTTCATGCGGCGGTGCGGGCTTTTGGGCCCGGGGCATGCACCTGGAACGCCGGGCCCCCCTGCTATTTCCCCCGCCGCCCTCTTTTGAAGGTTGCGGCGGGTGACGTCCATCACCCCGCCCCCCGCTGAACACAGTGGGGCCCGAGAGGCTGCAGGCGGGCATGGGGAGGTGGAGAGGTAAGTAAAACTATTTCTTTTTTACCTGCCCCCCAAACCCGCCGTATACCCCTAAGCCTGCTGTATACCCCTAAGCCTGCCTAAATACCTCTAATCCTGCCTGTATCCCCTAAGCCTGCCTGATACCCTAAGCCCGCTTGTATAACCCCCAAAACTGCCTGTATAGCCTAAGCCGCCCGTTTTATAAGCTGCCCGTAACTCCCAAGCCTGCCTATAACCCCTAAGCCTGCCTGATACCCAAAGGGGTGCTGTATTCCCCCAACCCCTATTTACCCCCAATCCCCCTATATCCCAAACCCTTGCCCATCCTGTCATCTGCACCCCAAGAACATTCCAAAAAACCGTATTTTTTCACTGTAGAAACAGCTCAAACCCCCCTTTGTGCTCTTATTCTTTTCTCTTGATAGTGTTGAGCGATTTTTATGAAAAGTTTAAAATCGGGAAAATTTTTATGGTACGAAATTTTCAGATCATGGGGTATTTAAAGGGTTTAAAATTGGCATTTTTAA
>JAODAL010016609.1:0-80171 GCA_025379985.1 Phyllomedusa bahiana | reverse complement strand
TCAAAGGAACAGCCTATGCAAGTGGGAAGACTAAAGCTCTACAAATATGAAACATGAATGGAAGCAAACTAACAACTTTTGCCTATACTTAGAAGCAACAGAGCATTTTATATGAGATGGTCCTGAAAAGCTGGGAAATTAGATTGCCTTAGGCAAATGGGAGAAACTGACCTGGGCAAAATTTTCTCCTTTTGTAAGATTACATTTCCAGTCTCCTTGACTATCCCAGGATCCTTTTTCACAGTACAAGCCTGCTTGGACTCAGGGTCACCTGGCAACTTTATCCTTCAATCCCTGATCTCCCCATATCAGATTCCTGGGACTTCATCTCTTAATGGCCATGTTCTATCTAAAAAAAATCATTCTTTTCCTTACCAAAATATTGACTCTGCAAGTGAGTGCACTGCAGCATAAACAGATTTAATTCTTTATTATACTGAATTTAATCAGCCCAATTCTTCTGGACTTACCATTGCTACAAGAACATGCACCTGTTATCACACAAATAAAGTGAGTACTTGATGGGCTATTTTCTGTTGCCTATGTTGAATACAAGTCAGTTATCTACCTTCTTCTTGTGAATCTGCCATTGCTCAGTCTACTTAAAGAGAACCTGTCACATAGATTATGCCCTCCTTGCTGAGGACAGCACAAGCTAGGGACAGACCTGCTGTTTCCAGCGCTGTGTCCCTTATTCTGTAAGACTGGAGTTTTAGAGTATTTAACGCTCAAATCTGCAGTTTTCAGCTAGAAAAGAGGCATGAAAAGAGAGCATTAAATGCTCTAAAACTCCAGCATCTTACAGAATAAGGGACACAGCTCTGGAAACAGCATGTCTGACACTAGCTTGTGCTGTTCTCAGCAAGGGGGGCTTAACCTATGTGACAGGGTCCCTTTAAAGCCTACTCTGAACTCTCTGATGTATTTGGGTAAACAAGGGAGTCACCCTCCTTAATCCCTTCCCAACATTCGACAGCTGAATACAGTGTTGGACTCGGGTAACTAGGGCTCACGAGAGGAGTAGATTCTAGTGGCCCACCCCAAAGCTACTATACTGTGCCTCCCTGCCTCCACCATACAGACTGATGTTATGATGTCATTACACTAACCTGTAATCATGGCTGGAGTCTCCCTCACCTAATTGCAACAGGACACTGGGTAGTAAACATAATAGTTCTAAAGATTTATGTCCCCCTTGCTGTATGATACATTTTATAAAAATAAAAATATACAAAAAGCTGTAACACACAGTATAAAACAACTAAATAATGGTCATACATTTACCAAATTACATCACTACACAAAACCAGAATACCAAGGCCAATGTTACCAATAATTCCACTATGACCAAATACCGCCACACCAAGATTACATAACCACCACATAGTGGCTGAATAATACTGCCAAATATCATCATCATAGAGACTAAATAATACTGTCAGACTATGACCACACATTGCCTCATAGTGACAAAATAATAGTGTCACACCATTACTGAATATAAGCAATTATACTATGACCAATATTACCGCCATATAGTGATCATTTAGTAGTAATACCAGTTGTACACAGGTGCTCTGCACATATAAGTAGTAACACCCTCTGTAGGTAGATATTTAGGCCCCTGTAGGTGGTTATATAGGCCCCATGTAGATAAATATATGGGTCCTTGGAAGTAGGTTGACCCCCTGTAGGTAGATATGTAGGCCCCTTGTAAGTCGGTATATAGATTCCCTATAGGTAGTAATATAGACCCCCTGTAAGTAGGTATAGATCCCTGTAGGTAGTTTGACCTCCTCGAGATAAATATATAGGCTCCTGTAGGTATATAGGCCCCCTTATAGGTAGTTATATAGGCCCTTGTAGGTAAATAGGCCCCATGTAGGTAGGTAAATACATCCCCTGTGGATAGTTATATAGACCCCTCTAAGTAGGTAACCCCCTGTTAGTATATAGGCCCCTGTAGGTAAGTAGACCACTGTAAATATATAGGGCCCCTGTGGGTTGGTTTAGGATTAAAGTTCTAGTCCCATTTCAGGAAATCCTCTTCTCTTGCCGCTTGTTGCTAGCTGTGATCTGGCTCTGCATGTGAATGAGGAGGACGGCACTAGCGCCGCCCTTTTCATACACATGCAGCGCCGAACCGCAGCTAGCAATAAACGGCCAGAGAAAAGGATTTCCTGAAATGGGACTAACCCTTTAAAATCCACAGCACACTGTTTTGAATGCATTTTATTCATAAAATTACAGTGGTACAAAGTGTGTTAAGAAGCTCAAAAAAGAGGAAGAAGAGCTCTGAAAACTTACATTTCTGAAGACATTAAATTAACTAGAGAATTGCTTAAAGGAGTTTTGCCAAGAAGTGAGTTCCTTACCGCTTTTCTGCTCAGGAGAGAAGATTAGCTCAGCATTCTGAGTCACAGGGGAGAGGGAGGGGGCTGAGAGAGAGCCAGGGAGCAGGAAGCATCTGCAATGTTTACTCACATAATTACATTACAACCAGTGGATTCTCTATACAAAAGACACAGGCTCATTCACTGCCTTTTCTCCCCAGTCCCTTGAAAGCTCCTTCATGTTCCCTATCATCAGATAACAAGTGCAGACAACGCAAGCGCGGCCAGATCGGCTCATGTTAGTGTCCTGGTTGAGTCTAATGTAAAATGTCAGAAAACTAAGGGCATCTTAGTCAGGCTGTAGCTCTCAGAGGCTTCACTTAGTTTAATGACATATATTTAGAAAAGTGATGAAATACCCATTTTAGAGGATCCCACGTCAACATTACATCATGGCAAAACCCCTTTAAACATGGTAATGCTTGGAGGTAGCCAAGTAATATGGAGCTTCTGTTTCAAATAGTGGTGAGTAGATTAGGGTCCTAGCTTTAACCGCAATTGTAAGGCTAAAGGCTAATGAAGTAATGTCATTGCTCCATTTGAGTTACAGTGATGAGCTGGGTTCCATGCTCTTACGATCTTTCAAGTCTACGAAGGGAGGAGTGAAGTGCCCACGTAAGGTGTGACGTTTCAGGTCATCCCGATCCTTTGTCAAGTGACAGGCTGTAAGGATAATGTGCAGATATGAGTAAAAGAAGGGGAATGTAA
The DNA here is from genome assembly GCA_025379985.1 of Phyllomedusa bahiana. NCBI lineage: Eukaryota > Metazoa > Chordata > Amphibia > Anura > Hylidae > Phyllomedusa > Phyllomedusa bahiana. Next base: position 77,070 of record JAODAL010016609.1, on the reverse strand, counting down.
CAAAAGTAGCTAGAGGAGTAGAAGAAAGAAGAAGGAAAATAGAGGAATAAGTATAAAATAGTAAATAGCGAGAGGCAAAGTGAGGGGGGAATAATGCAAAAAGAGAGAAAAGGAGAGGAAAATGAAAACGAATATGAGGGGAGTGCTGAAGTGAGGAGTAAACAGGAACTTTAAGAGAGGGTTTTCAAGAGTAGTATTATGGAGTAGCAGAGAAATGTGGCATAAGGTATAAAACTGTGGGTCATAAGTATGAGCTAAATGGAGACATAATAGATGAAAAGATATTATGCAGTATAGTAAAAATGAGCCAACATATGAGTAAAAGTATGAACTGAATAGAGGCATGGCAGGAAAAGAGGTAATATGCAGTTTTGTAGGTGGGAGCAGATATAAGGTAGGAGGAATGGGAAAGGTAAGGTGTGAGCAACAAAGAGTTAAAGAGCTATATGTTGAAAAAAAAGATATAGAAAAAGGTAAACAAAGTGGAGTGGAGCAAAGATAGCTAAGTTCAAGTTCAGAAAGAAAATGGGAGGCATGGATAAGGTACATTGGAATTGATAATTAGATATATTTGCACAAAAAAGAAACATGTTTCGGGGGTACTGGTATAGTAAAATATGGAAGCAAGGCCTAATGTGTAAAAAGAGGGACACCAGAGGGCTATACAAGCCAGAAATGGAAAGAAAGGGGCAAATAGCAAGTGAAATAAACATACCGAGATGCGTGTAGAGCATGTCAGAGGCAAGAGAGTGAACATGTCTGGCCCGGCATCTTAAATAGCACCCCGCAAGCAACAGAGTGGCACAAGCCCAGTGACAGTCACTTTCTGTATTCTTGCAGATTGATAAAACCACTGTAGGTATATAGGCCACTTCTATCTAGTTATATATGCCCCTTGTAGGTAGGTATATAGGCCTCTGTAGGTATGTAGACCCCCTGTCGGTATATAGAGCCCCTGTAGGTAGGTGTATAGGCCTTCTGATTGTTCAAAATTTGAAAAAAAAAACCTCACCTATCCCCATTCCCACACCAAGCAGCTTGCTCCGGCGTGGGGGCATGACATCATCATACTGCCTATGCTGAGCTGCTGCTCCCAGCGTCTCCTAGACCAAAAGCTTTAAGACTAGGAGACAAAGCGGCGCAGGAGGCATGATGTAGCTGCTTACTTTGTCTGGACTTTGTCTGCAGCTCATAGTAGTCAGGGGCCATATATTTCAACTGTATGCTTGTCCCAAGGGTAGTGACCTGGGAGTTCCCTGCAGTAAAGTCCAGATCCCATGTAAAAGGTGTAAGGGTGAAGGCCAAAGGGCTTCTTAGACGCCACTCATCAGCATGGTTCTATGCCAAAGCTCGTGGCTGACCCAGATGATTCAGCACTGTGGTGAGAGTAACAATAAAAAACATTTTGAGACTGTAAGGGACCGGTCAGGGACACACAAGAAGACACAGACAGAGTGAGGCCCTGACACTGGTCCCAACCACTGTCCCTGCCTTTTAGGGGTTCCCGACTCCTTAAAAGGTCGGCCCCCAACTAGAAAACTGAACATTATACTGAATATGTGGACACACAAGTCACAGACAAACAAATCCAAAACACAATAAGGTAACATCAGGCAAGCAAGGTTGGCAACAAGCGGGAAGCGCAGTACCAAATCGGAAGACTGAAGAGAAAAACGTAACACGAGCCAAGTCGGTAACTGTCAGGCATTGCAGTACAAAATCAGGAGGCGAAGAATAGTCAGAAGCCAAACAGAGTCAGGTGACCAGAAAATCCAACAAGAGAAAAGCAAGCTAAAGGTATAGGAAGGACCCAATATAACAGTCACAGGGGACAGGTAAGGGAATTCTTAAATAGGGAACCGGTGAACACAGAACAGAGGTGATTGGTGGAAAGAACACAAAACCGGATAGGGACACAAAACTATCAATCAAAGAGGAACACAGTTAACTAAAAGGGTGCTGGAGGATTCCTAGCCAGCGTTGGCCAGGAATCAATTAACACACAGGGAAGGAAGGACTCAGTTCACACAGGCAACTAAGAATACAAAGTATTACGTTAAAAACCATGGTTTTCGTCGCAACGGTCGTGTTCGGCGACCAGAACTCGAGGCTGAAGGGTCTGTCGGGCGTGATCATGACAGAGACATTACCCAAGGTTTTGCTCTCCTTTGATGTTTATGGACAGCATTCCAAAATATATATCAAATGTGGCAAAAAAAACAAGGACTCTGTGTGCAAGGCAATTTTTTGCCAGGAAAAGACTCCACAATTTTTGCCTGGAAGCAAGTCTGCTTTTTGTTCAAGTATTAACCATCTTTAAGATAATTTGTAATAATTGGGGAACTATTTAGTCGATTGTAAGTTCTCCACTTAAAACAACCTGAATTCATATAGTGTAGAAACACTATGTAGACAAATGAGAAACAAATGTAATTCTCTTTAAATTATCTCTTACGTAAAATATATTGGTTCTTCACAAATTTTTTTGGAGCTCAACAGACCTGTAACTGTGACTCTTATGTGGTCCAGATATCTGTAGTAATGATGTTAGGAATTTGCATAAAGAAAATTCTTAATTACCTTGAATTACTTAAAGACATAGAGTTGTCGAGGGATACCAAAAGATAAAAACTGTACCTGTACAGCTTCCTGAATTTGCCATACATAGGTTCAACCAGGAGTGGAATTAAGGATTGTGATTCACCTTAACTCGGGGGTGAGACTCCACAGGACACCAGACCAAAGATACTGCTGGTTTTCATCGATATTACTGAATCATATAAGATAAGGTCAATATATTGGGAAAAAAGATTTAGCAGCCACAATGTGAAAGTTTCCCACTTAAAGACGAGAGGCCTGTAATGAATATGGTAAACTAATGAGAGACAATGAGAAACAAATCCGAAATCACATTGTCTGTTTGAAGAATTATTGCAAATCGGTGGAATAAGTATTGGTTACCATAACAGCAGATTCGACTTCCACTGTAATTTAAGGTCCTCTGTCCTCCACATTATCTGTAGTAATGGCCTGTTGAATGTGTCAGTAAACAACCTGTCCACAACCCAACAGTCACACCGAACTCACTATGTAAGACACAGCTTGGTATTAAGAAATCAACTGTGGAGCAATAATTAGAAAATGGAAGACATACATGCAAGATCTCAGCCCATGGTGTCAAAATGATCACAAGAATGGTGAGCAAAAATCCCAGAACCACACAAGGGGACCTAGTGAATGACCTGCAAAGAGCTGGGACCAATGTAACAAAGGCTGCCATCAGTAACACACTAGGGACTCAGATCCTACAGTGCCAAACATGTCCCCTAGTTCAAGCCACTACATGTCCGGGCTTATCTGAAGTTTTCTAGAGAGCATTTGGATGATCCAGAAGAGTATTGGCAGAATGTCATATGGTCAGATGAAACCAAAGTAGAACTGTTTGGTAGAAACACAACTCGTCGTGTTTGGAGGAGAGAGAATGCTGAGTTGCATCCCAAAAACACCATGCCTACTGTGAAGCATGGGGGTTGCAACATCATGCTTTGGGGCTGTTTCTCTTCCAAGAGACCAGGATGACTGATCCATGTACATGAAAGAATGAATGGGGCCATGTATCGTGAGATTTTGACCTCCTTCCATCAGCAAAGGCATTGAAGATGAAATGTGGCTGAGTCTTTCAGCATGACAATGATCCCAAGCATGCTGCCAGGGCAATGAAGGAGTGACTTCATAAGAAGCATTTCAAGGTCCTAGAGTGGCCTAACCATTCTCTAGATTTTAACCCCATAGAAAACCTTTGGAGGGAGTTGAAACTCCGTGTTGCCCAGCGACAGCCACAAAACATCACTGCTTTAGACGAGATCTGCATGGAGGAATGGGGCAATATACCAGCAACAGTGTGTGCCAACCTTGTGAAGACTTATAGAAAACATTTGACCTCTGTCATTTCCAACAAAGGATATATAAAAAAGTATTGAGATGAGCTTTTGTTATTGACCAAATACTTATTTTCCACCATAATTTGCAAATAAATGATATCCAAATCAGACAATGTGATTTCCTGGAGGTGTTTTCTCATGTTGTCTCTCATAATTAAGGTCTATCTATGATGTCAATTACAGGCCTCTCATCTTTTTAAGTGGGAGAGCTTGCACAATTGGTGGCTGACTAAATACTTTTTTTTCCCCACTGTAGGTATGGTACAGCACAGCCTAATAAACAATGCTGCAACTCCCTGATAATATGTGTGTTAATGAATAGAAAGGCTATGAGGACTTTAGACAAAGTTCAGAATCCAAGGGATAAAAGAAGTGATTTTTCAGCACCCAGGAAAAAATGAAACCATAAACTTTATTTTAGTCCATAAAATAAAATATGAAAGTGTGATGGGCGCAGCGAGATATCTACAACCATTATACATTTTATTTTTTTATGTAAAGTCTATGGTTTTATTTTTTTTCTGGATGCTAAAAATCACTTCTATCTTGTTTTGGATTATGAAACTAAAATGTGGGGGTTATACTTTCCATTTTAGTGTGACGTCTGGTCTGAAGTGGGACATATCTGGTTGTTGAGGATGTCCTGAAGGCGTCATGCTATCATTTTACATTTGACTTTGTTGCAACCTTATTATATTTCCCACAATTAACTGTCAGTTTCTAAATAGTGGTAAACTATCAGTTCTACACAGTCTTCTCTGACTGTAGTCATACACTTTTTCTGTCATCTCCATCTGGTCCAGACCACTATGAAGACTTCTTACAACCACTTCTTGTGTCTGCTGTATTTTAGCTTCATGGTTCTTCCAGAATTTTCTCTACTTTCCTCCACCTATACAAACTCCACATTTTGCTGCTATCGCAAATTCTGCACTTACCCTATTACTGTACCTGCTGTGTTGCACAGTGTTCCCAAATACTATACTGCAGCAATAAAGATGTCATAGCTATAATAACATTCCAATGGTACACACAGAGCACACCTATAAACAATAGTGCCAAATAGATAGTTCCCCCCAAAAAATTAATGACATACTATAAACCATCACACCATAAAAATGATTACATTGTAGGGGGCACAATGGTGGGCATTACTACTATGTGACAAAGCAAAAGGGCTATTGTTATGGGTTAGGAGTAGGGATGAGCGATTATAATCGACAAAGTTGAAATCGGCATGATTTTTAGGCTGATCGGAAATTTCCGATCACGCAATATTTTACGTGACAATCTGCAGATAATCTGTTACTATCGCGCCATTTTCGGCGCTGCCTGTCTTTTTTGCGGCCAGCAAATCAGCTTAGAGCATAGAGCAGGGTCAGCTGGTTGTACGACGTCATGACTGTGATGTGTATGGTTGTCATTGGCTGGAAAAATCACATGACCTTGTTTTGCATAGAACAGCGTTTCCTGTTCAGTATCAGTGTTTCAGTGTCTTACATTAGAGCAAGACGTCTGCTGCATGTCTCTGAATACAGCTCAGCTCAGAGACACAGTTCTTCTCTTTATTCATACAGACAACTATGCTTTTAGATGTGAACATTAGAATATAGGTAGATTAGAGAATTTCAGTTTTCAGTTAGTTAGACAGAGATTTTAAAGATGCATCTAGCACTGTACAGCCGCAGGGGGAGGGGAGGCCGGACGGACGGACAGACGGACAGACGGACAGACAGGCTGGCTTTGGAAAGGAGGGTATATATTGTGCAGCGCAGACTCTGCTTTGAACTTGCAATGAAATGGAATTTTTTTTACCACTTTTTGGCCAGCACACCTAGCACCTGAGGTGAAATTGTACCTTTTATTTTGTGCATCCCAGTTTTGTTCAAAGAGCCACCTTGTACTTAAATTTGGATACAGAAATTTTCTAGTAACTGTTGATGTATTTCATTGGTGCAAATGCCACCTTTTGTTATCCGTATAACTTTTAAATAGCTGTATTTCACTTTGGTGCAGCCCAGTTTCGTTCAAAGAGCCACCTTGTACTTAAATTAGGAGACAGACATTTTCTAGTAACTGTTCTCGTGTGTCATTGCTGCAAAAAACTCAATTTCTCATCCGTGTAACTTTTGAATAGTTTTATTGCGCTCGGCGAATCTCAGTTTGGCGCAGATAGTTTGTTGAAAACTATCAATTCCTAGTCCTACTGGGCAGTTGTAAATCCCTGGGACTGAAGGAGGAACACTGTTGATTTTGTCTTACGGTTCTTCCACCAGACCGCATTTCACAGGTATTCTGTTTCTAATCCTGGTTGGCTGTTGGAAATTAGAGGGATTTAAGAATAGCTGTGATTTGCCGTCTTTCAATAAGAGACGGTCAAAAACTCTTCCATACCTTTTTACATTTTTATCTTTATCATGGAGCGAAATGCAGGTGGTAAGCGAGCAAAGAGGGGTGTAGGACATGGAGGTAAAGGTACGAGAGAAGGTGCTCTTTCCAGTGCTGGCGACAACACGCAACCCAGCCGATCGTCGGTTGCAGGACTGTCAGGTCTGTCATCGCTGGGTTGGTGCCCTGTGAATCTTAGTAACAGCAACAGCGTTGCCAATCTGTTCTTCAGTGGTTAATGCAACCTGCATCCAGCAGTCTTACCTCCTCGTCCTCCCAGTCACGGCCACAAATGTCGTCATCATCATCGTCAGCATCCGTCCAACATGAAGCAATGCTGATGGTCCATAAGGGCACCTGTGCTGGTTTTTGGGTCATGCTGCGTTACAGGATATGGATAGTCAATGTCCATTTCACTAAAATACTGCTTCAAAGACTCCTTTTTCTGGCACTTTTTTAATCTGTGGGTCAGACAGGTTTAATGGTCATACTGCGGTACAGGACAGATATAGTTAATGTCCAGTTCAACTAAAATGGTGGTTGAAAGACCTCTTTTTCTGGCTCTTTTTTAATCTGGGGGTCATGCAGGTTTGGGGCTCATGCTGTGGCCCAGGACAGGTATAGTCAATGTCCAGTTCAACTAAAATTTTGGTTGAAAGACTCCTTTTTCTGGCACTTTTTAATCTGTGGGTCATGTAGATTTAAGGGTTATGCTGCGATCCAGGACAGGGATAGTCTATGTCCCATTAAACTAAAATGGTGGTTGAAAGACTCCTTATTCCGGCACTTTTTAATCTGTGGGTCAGACAGGTTTAAAGGGAATGTGTCATCAAAAAATGACTTCTTGTTTAGCTCATGTTTTTATGTTAAACACATTTTTTAAGAATTTTTGGTTATATTTATTTTTAATTTTCCAGATCACTTTAAATATTTTTTAATAATTCTTCATTCTTAAGTCCTGCAGTTTTCACTTTGGCCACTAAGCCTCATAACAGTCTGACACTTCCTGCCCTATAGATAAAGATTTTCAGCAGTGTGTTCATTATTAACACAAGCAGGGTCAAACTGAAAGGAGACACCAGTGTGAATAGATAACACAGAATCCACCAGTCACAAGAGGAGATGTCACAGCTCCTAGCCCCCTCCTCCCTTCAGAGTGATTTCTTCCTAGGTCACACAGCATGACTAGAAAACTGTCCTATTGAAGTCTATGGGACAGAAACAGTATTAAGACTCCTATGTGCATGAAGCTGCTGTAATTTATCTCTCTGACTGCTGTTAAAGCAGTGCAAACAAGGCATAATGGCCAAAGTGAAAACTGCAGGACTTGAGAATTATTAAAAAATATTGAAAGTGATATGAAAAATTAAAAAGAAATATAACCAAAAATTCTTAAAAAGTGTGTTTAACATAAAAACGTGAGTTGAACAATAATTAATTTTTGATGACACATTCCCTTTAAGGGTCATGCTGCGTTCCAGGACAGGGATAGTCAATGTCCAGTTCAACTAAAATGGTGGTTGAAAGACTCCTTTTTCTGGCACTTTTTAATCTGTGGGTCATGCAGGTTTAAGGGTCATGCTGTGGTCCAAGACAGGGATAGTCAATGTCCAGTTCAAGTAAAATGATGGTTCAAGTAATACTGCCTTCTGGAACTTTTTAATTTGTGGGTCATGCTGTGGTACAAGACAGGGATAGTGAATAGTCTGTCAGTATTTTTCTGTGACTCTTGTTACCTAATTGTGATGCCTAAGATGTAGCACGTATCCATTTTACTGGTGTGGATGTTAATTCCAGCTTCTCCAGCCCTGTTTGTGTGTAAGAATGAAGGTGTTGTTCATCTCCCATAGACTTTAATGGTCATCGGCGATAATCTATTATCGACTATCGGAAATCGGCATGATAATTGCTATCGAATCAATAACGATGGTTGACACAATCGCTCATCACTAGTTAGGAGCACAAAGGTGGGCATCATCAGTGTGTAGGTCACTAACAGGAGTACTTCATCTGTATGACCATTATTACTGTATATCTGCACTGAAATGATTACTTTTACTTGTGGGGCACTATTTCTGTGTGGGGTTCAAAATGTGGCACTATTACTTTGTGGGGCACAAATAATAGGATTTTAACTGAGTGGTGAAGTGTATTATTACCATTTGTGGCACCATTATTGTTTGGGGCACAAGATGGGACATTATCTATTTGGTACTATTGTATTCAGCAGCACGGTCTGTGTGGCACTATTTATTGGACTATTACTATAATTATGACACCATAAATTATGAAATCAAGTACTTGAAGGCACTGAGCAAAACAGCAGGCACAACAATGGAGTAGCCAGGGCAGCAGCAAGATCAGCGTTGGAACACAATGAGGAGCCTGTGTAGGTGGGATAAAGGTTATTAGGGTTCTAGAATGAGGAGTCAAAGATGTTTGGCCAGAAATTCTGCAGACAGAAGAGGGGTTTAAGTCTTCTTGGCAGTCTGAGCTAGTGAAACGATAGGAACAGAGATTACACCCACAGAATACATCATCTTTGAGTCACTGGATAGAACTGTACTGTGTAAATTTATATGGGTTTACATGAAAATCTAAGTCTCTTAGCAATCTCCATACTTTTCAGAAGGTCCCAGCTATATTTTGTTATGATTTGTTTTTTCCAGGTTAATATAATTCTGAGGTCTAATATTCTGGGCTGATTTATTTTCTGATATATTTTTGTCGGTGTTGGGGCTTTGTTTTTCTGATACAGAGTTCTAGTTTATCTAGTTCCATAATAGGATTCTGTCTGTCTGCAGCCACCATCGAAGAGAGTTTAATAGCTTACAGCATACTATTTTACATATAACCAGAATGTAGTAATCTCTCTACAGTGGATTTGGATCTCTGTATGAGAATAAAAAAAGCTCTGATCACTCATAGGGTGCGTCCTCACGGCACAGGACAAATTCCGGCCGGTTTATCCGACCAGCATTTGTCCGTTTTTTGTGCCTTGCACATGGCACATTCACTTGTTCATATTCCGTCCAAAAACCGGACGGAAGAATGAACATGTAGAATGTTTTACGGGCAGCCGATGGTCTGAAAAACTGCCGGGCGGAAAACCCGTGCGGTGGGGACTGCTGCACGGGTTTTCCATAGCGGCCCATGTAAAAGTTTGCGGACGGTTTTTCAGACGGTTTGGACATGGCCTTAAAATATATTTAGAATTTAATCAGCATGTGTTTTTAAATCTATGCATATCAAGGTAACCAAACAGCATTTGCGGGTAAACATTCAAGGGAACCTTTTAGCTGTTTCATGCTGCCCAAACCACATTCGCTAGATGGGGAAGAGCCACATATCAGACTTTTTTGCTTGGGACTTTACACTTCTTCCCATGAATGGCCTTGTGCTAAAGTATATTTTCTCAGAAATGCTGTAGTGTTTCAGAGTAAAACACACGACTAGGTTAAGGAAGCTGTTGGCTATTCTCCCCGTGGTATAGGCAGCAGGAAATAGCTGGCACGTTCCCTTTGTTTTGGTGAAAAATTAAAATATGGCATGAAAATGTTGTATAGAATTTAAAAGATTTATGATAATCAAAGCAAGTTTCTCATGTTTTTTTGTACTAAATGTAAAAATATAAATCTGCTTGGCTACCAAGGCCTGGTTCACATCTGCATTGGAGGTTTCATTCGGAGTCTCTATCACCGAGACAGTGCAGGTTACATCAAATGACAGACACCAACAACACCTGATGGGCCCCATTGGCTACAATGGGGTTAGTTGTATTTCCTTCGTGGTGGCTATTATTTTAATGGAAAAAATAGTGCTGCTTGCTGCACTACTTTATTGGTATTTTTGATTAAATCTGCACTGGAGGCTCGGAATGGAACCTCAGACGTGGAAGTGAACCAGGCCTAAGAAGTAAAGAACAAATTTCAATGACTTATAGAGAGATTCCAACCCATACAGTTAGAGTACTACTATATGTAGAGTTCTATTAATGCATTTACAAACACATCAAATATGCATGTAAAAAGTGTTATGCATGTGGTTTTTTTAGGGCAACATCTAGGAATTTGCCTTCACCAATTTTTGGCGGTAACTTGGGGCAATGTGTATCTGATGACACATTTTAATGCTGCAAAGTTTGGTGCGAAACTGCCATATAAAGATTGTGTTATGCGGCAAAAATGTGTACAGCATGACACTTTCATTCATGCTGTCACATTATACTCTATACCTATTTAGAACTGGCGTGTTGGCTCCAAGTTACAATAATGGCGCATGCGAATTTGTAGATGTCACTTTATAATCCCTTAACACAAAACACTTGAGTCTTTAAAAACACATGCATTAACACACGCTTTTGAACATGTTTTTTATGTGCATTTTTATGTGTTTTTTAAGCATTTGTAAATACATTGACAAAATACTATATGTAATGTCACCCATAGGAGCTTGATGTATATAAAATAATCTAGCTCTTGTCAGATCCCGGGGAATGTATTCAGCCAGAACACAGACAGTGAACACTAGATCATTATTGGCAGCTGACATTTATCTGGAGAAGAACGATCCTATTTACTCTCTAGACTATAAAAGGAGAGAGATCAGTACAGTGACACTCAGATGGTTCACAGGAGAGAATAAAATAGACGCTTAGGGATATGTCTGTGGGAATACAAGGCCATGAGCACCTTTACTGAAATATCCTGAGTTACACAGGTAAGTTATAATGAATTATAAAACAAATATCAACAAATTAAAAAATATATATGTATTTTTTTAAACTAAAACAGTACATTTTTATAGCAAATTAAAACTGGATTAAAAAGAATACAATAAACAGGTTACAAACAATATTTGCTTTTTTTCTTTTAAAAAAAAGCTAAGCAATATGTAAATGTGGGCAAGTTTTTTTTATATATTTTATATATGTATTTCAAACACAGTGTATCATGTATTTTATACTATGTAACACAGCTGTTTGCTGAATATTAAAGAATGAGTATAAATCTCCTATTACCATTAATAGGGAAATAGGTGAATATTTTTTTTTACTTCCAAAATATTGCTAAGAATTCTAAAATACCAATAATAATAATAATAAGAGACTTGAACATTTTTGCTCTGCATTTAATTTTGTTCTTTCACAAATTGGGTCTTGATTGCTGGCCAATAACACAAATAAATTTTTGTTAGATGTGAGATATGCTTATTGCAAATTTTACAGAATCATAGATAATGTACTTTTTTTATCGCTGCATATTATGGGCTAACTTTGGAGAATCTTGTAAAACTATTCGTTCTCCTCCTTTTTAACTTAGTACGATATAAACATTTATGATGAAGTAAATGTAATCTTTTATGACTTTTCACGAACCATTTCCTAAGAAAAATGTTCATAACATTTTGGTTATGGAATTAAGCTCAAATATTTTGCAGTACATTTATTTTTCTATTTTTTAATCTTTTTAATCTTTACTCAAAATTCAACCTCCCTTTCCTAAAAAAAAGAAAATAAATCTTTTGCAATGGAATTCACAATAAGTCAAGACAGAGGCATAGAAAAGTCAGAGTATAGGAGATAGCAGGGCAGGGAATTGGAAGTGGATGTTTTAAAATTGCAAAAGTGCAACAGAATACTCTAGCTAATAAAGGGAGAACATGATTAATGTTTATAAAGATAAATTTAATTATTTTTATTCTGTCAAATAAATTAACCCATTCTTCATTCTACAGCATTACAGGAATAGAAAAAGAAGATATGGAGACACCCCAGCGAGCCAGCCTTGTTTTATGAGACCATTGACCGCTGTTCTTGTTGTCTGCTGTCTTGTTTGATAACGTTTTTGGTTTACAAATCAGTCTGGACGAAATGGTGCTTTTTATCCTCACTTTTCTAGCTGTCCTGATTGCAAGCTCCGCAGGAAAGTGTGTTCCAAATAAAGCAGGTAGGTAACCAAATCTCTTTTGAGGCCCAGATCACACACAACATTTTCTGTAATGCTGCAACGCCAGCAATGTTAGATGTAATTTTAACTAGAACCAGTAGTGATTTCATTATCACAATTGTTGTGATTTGCTATAATACATGGAAATATAATATATAAAAACTGCTGGAAAATCACATTATTAAAAGGGGTCATTAAAATATATATATATATTATATATCTTTAATAATATTATATATTAGTATATATATTATCATATATATATACAGTGAGACATACATATATACAATTATATAGCAGTTAGTATACACAATATTCTAAAATAGTCTATGAAGTTATATAACTATGTTTTCAAATTGTAGGGTGTTCAATAATCTTCAATAATTTAATGTCAAGAAAAACTGCATCAATACTAAATTTTTTAAAATTATTTGAAAAATATATTATAAAACTACTGTACTTATTTTATATTTGGTGTATTAGTGATTATCATAATGTGACGCTATTTGTCTTCCAGATGTGATTATTGTTCATTGCTATCCCAAATCAATTGTGGCTAAAATTCCTGAGTGTCCTTATGGATGGGAGATCAACCAGTTGGCTCTTGGTGGGGTTTGCTTATAATGGAATTATTGAGTCCGGTTATTATCAGTTTACTATTCCTGATTTATCTCCAAGGAACAAATCCTACTGTGGAACACAATCTGATGTGAGTGTCATTTTACAGTGTTTTTTTAATGGTCTTGGTTAATTCTATAAATGTTTTTAGATTAGTCAAAAATAAATTTGAAAATGACAACTTTACTTAAAAAATAAATTCAGAGACCATAGAATAAGATATTAGTGAATTTTATGACCAGGAGGAAAATTGTTAGTCACCAAAAACAAAAATATTACTGTACATGTGATCTGATATGAAATGTGAATCCGTAAAATTTTTCAGGCATCATAATTGTTGCTCTTTTTGCATTTGTATGAAATATTATGTAGGAAATTCCCTAACTAGACTGATTAGAACAAAACCTTTAATGGTTTCAAAGAGAGTAGGACAGGTAGAGCAAAAAGAAAACCTTTACTTCCTGTCTCCAATTGATAACTTAATTTATTGTCTATGTGACCTATCCCCCCTATTTTTTTTTTTTAAATTCTGGTGGTTTTGGAATTGACTCTAATTTCAAACACAGGGTTCTTTTTTTTAGTTTTTTTTTTTTTTTTAAAAGCAACCACATGCGAACCCACCCTTATATGGTTGCCGCATTCTCAAAGGTTAACAATGGCTGGATAGGCACATTTCAGACCTTAGATTGTAAACCTTTTTGACATCATCGGGGGCCTCACTTATAAAGCAATGTCAGAGTCCTCAGAACTCCTGTATGATTGGCATAGAAGCAAAGCAAAAAATTATTTATTTTGTTACTTGAGTTAGTTTAATACAGACATATATTAATCAACATAAAATGATGTAAATAGGCTAATATTGGTGTGTTCTGACATTAGCAAATACTTGTTAGTCTGTCCTGGCATGATGAAAAATAAAAGCAAAAATGAAAACTTGCCTCAAAAAAACCTTCTGTTCCATTGCTGCAGCTATCCCGATGATCCCGGCAAATGACTTCCATGTTCATTTTTCGTGTGACTGCTGCAGCCAATCACAGGCAATAGCGGTCATGTGTGGTATATCCAGCATGAACGGGGAAGTCATCTGCCGGGATCACCGGAAAGCCACAGCGATGGAATGAGAGCACTTTTGAGTACTCCTTTCCTTCTATTTTTTTATCATACCCGAACAGACTAAAAGGCATGTGTTTGAGTCACAACACAGTAAGGGTTCTTATTTCACATTATGTGGGGTATCATTTTTTCATATTTTATTAGTAAAGAAGTGCATCTGGGATTAACAGGCACAAGACTGTAGGTATGTATACCCGTTCTTAATATATACTGTGAGACCTACTGTATATGGACCCCCTCCTAAGTGTGACAGGTGTGCATAAAATCAAACAAACAGCCCTACAATCCCCATAGGTGGCATGGGTCATACTGAAGGGCTCCATGGCTGTAGATATGGCACTGTCATAAGATGTCATCTTTCTACTAGTTAGTTAAATGGATTGTCCAGTAAATAAAAAATATTTTTCATTGAGGCCAGAGTGGGAAAAAGTGTTTTAAAAAATGTTATACAGTCACTCCTAGACACTTCCACTTCACTATAATTGTCCGCAGATGTGACTGATCAAGTAGATCAGAAATTTAAAATAAAAAATAAATAAAGCAAAGAAAAATAATTCTTCAGTGGGGCCGAGATGGGCAAATGTTTTTTAAAAAGTTATAGTCACCTACAGGTCCACTAATGCTGCCACTGAAGACCTCTCCAGTGATGCACTCTTGACTTCCGGCTTCTTATTCCGATACTCATTGTTAGTGAATGTAACTTCAACCTCTCCTCTCCTCACCTTGGAACTCCGGAGCAGTAAAGACCTGTTTGTAGCTATAACTTTTTAAAAACATTTTGTTCACCTTGGCCCTACTGAAGAATTATTTTTTGTTACTGGACAACCCCTTTGAGGACAATTATAATAAAGTGGAAGTGTCTAGGAGTGACAAAGACTTAGAAGCAAAGTGGTAGGCTATGTAAAGTCACAGGATGGGACTGCCAAGTTACATGGTGCATAATCTTCTGTTGTATCACAATTACTTACTCATTCCAAACATACCCTAAAGAAATTCTTATGGTAAAATCCTCCGAGCCATGTACACAATACTATGGAAGACAAGCCTTCTTTCTACCATTAAAGTTCCTCTGTTTCCATTCTTTTATCTGGAGATATATATGTATATGTTATAAGAACTAGTGACTGACTTTGAGTTTATTTTCCAGTTCAAGAACCCAATCTACCATTTTTACAACTCAATAGTTTCCAATGACAGCACCTTGATCGTCAAAAGCCAGCCGGTGAATTATACTTTTACCTGCACATATCAGTCCAATTATCTGGTTAGCCATGCTGCCTTTGACCAAGGGTAAGTTTGCTCCTCAGCTGTTAATGCAATTTGAGTATCAATCCCCCAGGCGCATTTCACTCATGTATGTTTCAGTCTTACATATTTTTTTCCTTCTTCTAGAGTAGCCACAGTCCATGTGAAGAATGGGAGTTCGGGATCATTTGAAAGCACACTGTCTCTCAATTTCTACTCTGTGAGTCTTTCAAACGTCCCCTTCCTTACAACCACCTGCTTCACAGTTTCTTTTGAAAGAAGTTGTTTGACTTACAAAACGTTTCATAGTATCCTGTTAGTAAAATTGGGGGTCATTTATTTAGGACCTCCAGCAATTAATCAAAGCAGAGATGGCTAACAAGAGGGTCCCGTTGGAGGACTCATCTCCAATGCGTGTTACATAGACAGCCTATTGATTTCATTTCTCCCGTGGGGGCTATGCAAGGAAATTGAACACTTGGGGTGACATGTATGAAAACTATATTTACTATTTTGCCATAGGCAAACTTAAACTCTATCAGTTCTCTATCTGTTAAACACTAAAACGTAACTTTTATTATATCTAATGTTAACCTCTATACACACTATTTAAAAACCTGATCTCTAACCTCATCATTTAACCCTTTTTGCTTCTGAAAGAGGGAATAACTCCCTTTCTATTATCAAGTCTGGTGGAACCCAACCTACTAACAGGGGAGCCTTATATCTATAGCAAAGTACTAGCTTCAGTAAGGGATCCCAAGCCAACTACTTGGGCAGTCGTCCCTAATCTCATAGACACAGAACAAATAAATAGAGACCTCTAAGAGGCCTCTAAGCCTTGATAAAGCCAGGTTAGCTGGCGAAACATGTCGGCGAGGTCAGATATGACGTTTTAAATTGTGATCTCTCACCTCTGTCTACAAGTGTCACCTGCTGCAGACGGTGTCACAAGGGGGCCTTATTTGTTCTGTGTTTATGAGATTAGGGACGACTGCCCAAGTAGTAGGCTTGGGATCCCTTACTGAAGCTGTAAGTACTTTTGATATAGATATAAGGCTCCCCTGTTAGTAGGTGGGGTTCCACCAGACTTGATAATAGAAAAGGAGTTATTCCCTCTCTCAGAAGCAAAAAGGGTTAAATGATGAGGTTAGAGATCAGGTTTTTAAATAGTTTGCATAGAGGTTAAGAGTTATACATAATAAAAGTTACGTTTTAGTGTTTAACAGATAGAGAACTGATAGAGTTTAAGTTTGCCTATGGCAAAATAGTAAATATAGTGATCAAAAGTCACTCTTTGTTCTCTTGCGAGATTCCCAATTTTTTGGAGATTATGTGACATGTATGAAAACTGGCACATATTCGTCAGTATGTATGAAAGTGTCTCACAGCACTGTGACACAAAAACCTGCATCAAAATTTGTCTCATCAGATTGAAATTGGCATGGTTGAGTATGATATTTGTGCACCACATTCATTCAAGACACATTCATAAAGGTGTCTTATCTTATGAATTTGACGTGTCACAACCCCTAAGAACTGGCGCATACATAGCTGTCAAGGGTTTCGGAGGTGCGCTAGTTTCTGGCAAAAGACCTTTCAAAAATATGTTGGACGGGGCAACTACAGGGTTTTTTTTGGTGCAAATCATGCCAGAAAACTGGCGCAGCCCCTTTTGTCAATCACCCTTACTATCTAGTCCTCCACATGGTGCAGCTGGTCATGCATGGTCCAAGCCTGTGTGGAGACCAGTCGAAGAAAGTACGACTGTAGAATCAGATTACACAGGGTAAATGTGCTTACATTTCTTATGAAGTTGCAGAAGTGCAGTTTATATACCCTTATATAATCCCATTGAGTAACAGATCAAAGAAGGACAATGCTCCAACTATCTTCCATAATAAATGTGTTGTGCCTCTAATTTAGCTCATTACAGGGTAACAACTCCTAGAACTTGTCTGCAGTTTACAATCCTCTGCATAACTCCATTGATTTCTATTTGTTTTTGTGTTGTTTGTTGTTTTTGTTGTTTTTTTGTTTTTGTTGTTTTTTTCCCTGGAAAGAATGCCAAGTTTTCCACCCAAAAAGAAGCTCCGTTTGTGGTGGAAACTTCAGACATCGGTTCAGATATATTTGCTGGAGTTGAAGCCAAAGGACTTAGCAACAGGTACAAAGATCAAATTTAGTCACCTGGCTTACATTCAGTGCCAGGATGAGGCAGGAAACACATTACATTACAGCACAGTGTATTGAGAGCGTGGCGGTTTTATGGGGTTGCAAACTGGGCAATTGGCCAGGGCCTCTTTTTTTCTAGTCAACTCTAAATACAGAAGCCCAAGGATCACACAAAGACTATCCAGTATTATTTAGTGGTACATGGTGTATTACTTGTGAATTAAATTATTTGGCAGTACAATGTGTAATATTTAAGCGAGTATTATTTAGACTCTGCATAATTTGTGGCTACTATATAGTAGTATTATGTTGGCATTACATGGCAGCATTTTTTAAACTTCTTTCAATAGGGGCATTATTTTGGCAGAGGAAGCAGCTATTTACTAAGTAATCTTTCTATTTATGTTATTCAGGTTCAAGGTCGTTCTAAACTATTGCTGGGCCACCCCATCTCCCGATTATGCTTTTCACATTCAGTGGCAACTAATAAGTAAGGGGTAAGGTTTTTATCTCTACAAAGTTTAAAGCATGCAGTCTGGCTACACACAAGACAATATGATGAATTAATGTTGTCATTTCATTTACTATATAACTACATTTTTAGACTAGCAAAATTCTGTCCTGTCTGTTCAGAAGATGATCATGTCCGCTAGGTAACATATACATATAACTACTATAATACTGACAAATATCAGCAAAAATTTTATTGACTTGACCCAAATCAAAGTGGTCATATTTGACTTTGATCCAAATCCAAAGTGTAACACTAACTATTGTAATAATACTGCCTCCTATGTACAAGAATATAACTACTATTATACTGCCACCTATAAACAAGACTATAACTACTAGAATATTGCCAATATGTACAAGACTATAACTACTATAATATTGCCCCCTATGTAAAGTAACATAGCTACTAGAATAATATTGCCCCCTATGTACAAGGAAATACTACTATAATACTGCCTTATATGTACAAGAATATAACTACTATAATACTGCCCCTTCTGTACAAGAATATGATAACTATAATACTGCCACCTATGTAGAAGAATATAACTACTATTATACTGCCTCCTATGTACAAGAATATAAATAAATTTAATTTGCCCTCTATGTACAAGAATATAAATACTATAATACTGTCTCCTATGTACGAATTATACTACTATAATACTGCCTCCTAGTACAAGATTATAACTCCTATAATACTGCCCCTATGTTCAAAAATATAACTACTATAATCTGCCTCTATGTACAAAAAATAATACTAAATACTGCCCCCTATGTACAGATATAATACTATTATTGCCCCTATGTACAAGAATATAACTACTATAAAACTGCCCCCTATGTACAAGAATATAACTACTATAATACTACCCTCCTATTTTCAAGAATATCACTATTATAATACTATTCCCTGGGGTGAAGATTAGAATTACTATAGCACTGACTTGTAATTGAACGTCATCTTTTGTGCCATCACCATGGAGGGTCCCAGAGTTGATTTGAGCTTTACTATTGTAAAATTTTCCAAAGAATCTCAGGTTCGATGTTTTACTTAAAACAAAAAAGGGAAAAGCCCATTTTGGGTCTTATTCTCTCCTTATGTGCGGGTTTTGAGATTTTGCATCAAAATAGAGGTTCTAGTGGGGAAAATGGGAAAAACAGCCGTGCAAACTTTAAAATTTTTAATTTTTTCCCGGTTCCAAAATTGTCCCCAAATTATCCAAAGTCTGGCTGCACTGTGGGGAATTATTTTTTGGGGAAAAGGGGAAAAGTTCTCCTCCCCTTTGGGGTAAATTTAAAAAAAAAGTGGTAAGTAGGGGTTTTAATCATAACCTCCAATTTTATTTTATATTACATGAAAAAACAGGTGGGTGACGATTATTTTGCTCAGAATTAGAGGAACACATCAGTTCTGTGCTATTTATGCTTCATGATTCATCATCTCTCACTTCCCTTTTCTAAATGTTTCTAACCCCTTTGGCTGAAGCTTTTTTTTTTCCCTTTGACAGGAAAATTGGGGAAAAAAACCTAAAGGGGGGAAACTCCTAAATTTTTTTTGATGAAAAATATGTGTCATGACTAATGATGGCTACCACCTTCTACACAGGATAGAATCCTTTGCTAAAAAACAGGGGACCACGGGATAAACACAAAGGGCAACTTGTTAAAGGGCTTTTCCCCTTTTTTTGGGAAAGTTAAACTGCGCCCCCCGGGCCCAAAAAACCCCTGTCGGGGCAGGGATGCAGTGTTAGGGAGGTTCCCCAACTTTCAGCTGCGCCCCGCATGAAGGGGGGGGGATTGGGCGCGGGTGGGGGCGGGTGGGTTTCCCGGGGGCGGGCGCGGCCCCGCTCGAAAAACCCGGGATATTTTTCGTTGGGCAAAAGTCAGAAAGGGTGAGGGCTTTGCGGGGTGGGGGGCAGCCCCGCCCAGTAGGCCCTAGTTTTTTTGGTCTAAATGCTCCGGGGCCGGCAAGTGAAGCAAGAAGGGAAACATCCCGGGGGAAAAACATAGAAGTTTCGAAAGAGAAATCCCTTCCAAACCCGGCCCTTCCCTTTTTTGTGCAGCATGGAGTTTTGTTTCCCAAAAAATAGCCCTTTAAAAAGGGCCCGGGAAAACATTGTCGGGGAAAAGAGTTAAAACCTCAAAAAGAAAAAAAAATTTAAAAAAAAAAAAAAACCCTTTTCCCAAAAAAACGGAACGGCAAAAATCTCGGGGAAAATTGGGTTATTGGAAATTTCCGGGAAAAATACAGTAATTCAAATTCAAAAAGCTATTCTCTTTTTTTTTGGCTTTAAACCAACCAATCGGGTAAGGAGCGACATTTAAACCTTTTAAAACCTATGGAAAACAAAGCCCAATCAGAATCAAAGGCGGGACAGTTCAAAATCCCATTTAAAAAATCCCAAGAAAAGGCTGATTGGCTGAGCTAGCGGGGCTTGGAAAACCTTGGCCAATCAAAATAGGAGCAAACGGGGACCCTTTTTGCCTATGGAAAATTTTTTTAAAACCAATCAAAAATCAAAAGGGGGGACTTTTCAAAATACAGTAAAAATGCTGAAAAGTAGGGGGGTTGGATACCCTTGACCCCAAAAAAGGCGGGGGGGCTTATTTGGCCTAATGCTCGGGGCCAAATTTTTTTTTCCCAAAAGGCCAAAATTTAAAAAAGCCGACCCGGGGGGACCCTTAATTAAAGGGCCTGTGGAAGAAAGGTTGGGAAACCCAATTCAAAAAATCCCAAAAGGGGGGCCGGGAAAAAAGTTTTCCAAAATAAAAAATAAAAATTTTCTGAAAAAAAAAAGGCTGTTTGGGTTGAGCTAGGGGTGGTTTGCCTTTTCCAAAGGCCAATCAAAAGCCCCGAGCTACTTGCCCCCTTTGTAGAAAATGGGGGAGAGGAGCGCATTCCCAATTCGGCACTCACCCCCAATGGGGGAAAATTTCCAAATTGGTAAAATTTAAAAAAACATTTTTTTTAAAGGGTTTTAAAACATTTCAAATAAAGGCAAAACCTTCTTAAAAATAAATAAATTTAAATCCCAAAAAAACGGTTTGTGGGAAACCCGGCGTAAAAAGGAATTTGCAATAGAGAGAATTCCCGGGGAAAATCCCGAAATTTAAATTGTTTAAGCTCTTCTGTTTGGGTTTCGGCAGAACCCAGCCAATAAAGAATAGGGGGGAAACCCCAAAAAAACCAATAAAAACCCCCTTTACCCTATGGAGATTTTTTGGGGACCAATCAAAATCAAAGGGGGAAGTTAAAAAAGACAGTAAAAACCCGAAAAAAACTGATTGGTTAAAACAAACGGGGGCTTGGCTTTTCTCGGCCAATCGAGGCGAGCTACTTCTCCCATTGTATTTAAGGGAGGGATCGGCACAATGCAATCTGGGGCCCCTCAGCGCCGTGGGCCATGGAGTATAAAAAAAAAAAATCATTTTTTAAAAAATGAAAATTCTTTATCAGATAAAGAGTAAAAACTTCTCTAAAAAAAATTAAACCCGGAAAACCCGGGGGAGAGGGGCCTAATCGGGGAATTGAAAATAGAGAGATTTGGGCCGGGAAATACAGTAATTAAAAATTTTTTTAAGCTCTTCCATTGGTCGCCATAAAAAAAGCCAATCAAAAATGGGAGCAAGGGTGGCCCATTTAACCCAAGGGAGGAAAATTGCCCAATCAAAATTTGGAGCGCCAGTCCCCCAATTCAAACCCCTTTTGGAAAAAAATTTGCCCAATCATATTAAAAAGGCCCCCATTTTAAAAAGGACAGAAAAAAAAAGGGCAGAAAAGAGCTGATTGGTTGAAGCGGGGGGGGCTGGGCCAGTTTAAACCCCAATCAAAAGGGGCGAGCTACTTTTTTTTCCCTTTAAATTTTATGGGAAAAAAAGGAGGCGTGCTTGTTTTGGTCCAAAAAAGGGCCCCCCTTTTTTTTGGGGGCCCAAATAAACGGGGCCTTTTGGGGTTTTTCTTCCATTGAATTAAAAAGTAAGGCCCCAAAAACCCAAAGGGTAGCTACAAAAGGCCCCCGTTTAAAAATTTGGTTTTTTGGGGGTTTTAACGTTTTTAAATCCCCCTTTTAAATTTGGTTTTTTCTTTAAATTTTGTTTACACCCCCAAAATTTTTGGTTTTGGAAAACGAAAAAAAAAAGAAAAACTTTTAAAAATTTTAAATTTTTATTGTTTTTTACCCCCAAATTTTATTAAATTTTTTAAATGGGCCTTCGGCGAAACCTTTTGTTTGGGGATTTTAATTTTTAATTTATTTTTTAAAAAAAGGAGGGGTTTCGTTTGGTTCCCATTTAAAAAATTTAAGATTTTTAATTTCAACCCCACCCCCCCTAAAACCCGGGTTGCATTATTTTTTCCATAAAAACTCAATAGAAGTAGTTTGGCCCCTTGATTGGCTATGCCAAGCCCCCCCCCTTAAAACCAATCACTCTTTTCTGTTTTTTACGTCTTTTGAATTCCCGGGCCTTTTTAAATTTGGGTTTGGTTTAAAATTTTCCATGGGTTAAAGGGCCTTTGTCGCTCCTTTCTAAATTGGCTCTTTTTTTTAAAATGGCGGGAACCCAAATTCAAAAAGGGGCCCTTAAAAATAAAACAATTTGAATTACGTTTTTCCCCGGGAAAACCTTTCTATTCCCCCTTATGTAGCCCCTTACTGGGGGAACAAAATTTTTTTTTTTCGGGTTTTTAATGTTTTTAATTTTTAAAAAATTTTACCCTTTTTTCAAAAATAATTATTTTTAAAAAAAAAGGGTTTTTTTTTTTTCATACTCCATGCCGCACGGCGCTGGAGCCAAAATTGCTTTGGGCCCCCATTTTCCCCTTAAAACTTTAAAAGAGAAGTAGCCCCCGCTTGATTGGCTGGAAGCCAAGCCCCGTAGCTAAACCCAAACCCCCCCCCTCTTTTTGTTATTTTTACTGTTTTTAAATTTCCCCCGCCTTTGATTTTTTTTATCCAAACTTTCCCTTTGGTTTATAAGGGGTCCCTGTCGCCCCTATTCTTTTGGGCCGAGATGCCAAGCCCCCTTTAGTCAGCCAATCGCTCTTTTCCCGCTTTTTTTTACTGTATTTTGAACTGCCCGCCTTTGATTTTGTTTGGGTCAATATTTTCCCCCAAAAGGTTTTTAAATGGTTCATGTCGTCCTATTCTGTTTTTCCCGGGGTTTTGGGAAAAAAACCATAAAAATGTTTTTCAAATTTGAATTACTGTTTTTCCCCGCATTTTTCCAATACCCAAATTCTTGTTTAAGCGGTTTATTTTTTGGAAAGTAATTTTTTTTTTTGTTTTTTTTTTTTGGGGTTTGAGCTTTTTTTTCTGAGAATGTTTTCCGTTTTTATAAAGGCAAATTTTTTTTTTAATCCGCTTGGACATTTTTAAATTAAATTCCCCGCTTTTTCTCCAGCCTTTTCAGCTTTGGAATTAAAATGTGGGCGCAGTCCCCCCACACGCCCTTGCCCCGCATTTGCGCCCATTTTCCCCGCACTGTCCCCCAAAACACGGCAAAGGGCCAGGGAATTTTTTCCCCCTGTATGAGGCAACCACCCCTAAAAAGACAAAAAATCTTAGGCGCAGGCCCCGCACTGGCCTAAGTCCCCGCACTGCGCCCCACCCCCCTGGCGAAGGCGGGCGGTTTTTTCCCCGAAAGTAGGGTTTTGCACTCCCCTGGGGCGGCGAATCAAAGGCGCAGCCCCCCGCATTGCCCCAAAGTCCCGCACTGCGCCTAAAACCCCCGGGGAGGCGCGGCGGACTTTACTTAGATGAAAGAGGCGCCCCAATGCCGACTTTAAATCAGGCGCGATTTAAACCGGGAAAAAAACCGGGGGGAAAAGGGGGGCGCCCCGCCCGGGGCCCGAGATTCATACATTTTCCCCCAAAACCCTGTACTTTGTGAAAGGACAAAAAGCATATCCCCAAACAAAAAGGGTACTAATGTGTTTTTAAACACTACAAAAAAAATTTCCAATTTTTGGCCATTTTCAGTTTTTTAGCGTAGTAAAAAAAAGGGACAATAAAAAATGTGCAAGAAACGGTTTTTAAATTAGACAAATTTTGGGGGTTTTTAAAAAAAACCCAAAGGCTTTTTTAATTTTAAAAAACCATAATTTTCCTTAAAATTAAATTGCCCCAAAATTTTTAAAATCCCAAATGGAGGAAAAGAAAAATTTTAAAGGGTTTTTAAAAAAATTTTCTGCAAATTTAAAAAGTTTACTTTCCCATTTTTTTAAAATTGGGGGTAGCTTTCCCCTTAAAATTTTAATGAGGGGGGGTTTCAAACTTTTTTTTTGGTTTTTCCTTTCCCACAAGCTTTAAAATTAGTTGGTATTTTTTTTGGGTTATTTCCCCCTTACAAAAACGGGGTGTAACAAAACCATGTTTGGGGTGCCTTGCTCCCCAAGGGGCCTTTTTAGCTTTCCCCAAAAAATTTTTTCAATAGGTTTGAGATCGGGGCTTGTAAAGGCCCAAACCCAAAACATTGTTTTTGGGTTTTTTTTTAAAGCCACTTTGAAACCATTTTGGGGCAGAAATGCTTTGGGTTATTTTTTCCATTTGGATCCCCATTTCCCCCAAAGCTTTGACTTCCCTGGCTTATGTCTGAGATGTTGCTTCAGTACTGCCACAAAACTTCTTCCCCCAGATGCCAAATTATTTTTGAAGTGCACCAGTCCCTCAGGCAGCAAAACAACCCCACAGCATGATATTGCCATCCCCGTGTTTCAAAGTTGGGATGGTGTTCTTAGGCATCCAAGCTTCTCCTTTTCCTCCAAATATAACGATGGCCATTATTTCCAAACAGTTAAATTTTAGTTTCGTCAGACCACATGACGTCTCCAAAAATGTGGGTCTTTGTTCCTGTGTGCATTTGAAAACATTAATTTGACTTTTTTATGTTGAGTAATGGCTTCTTCCTGGCAGAGTGGCCCATGTTGGTATAGAACTCGTTTCACTGTGGATAATGACACAGTCTTACCAGCTTCCACCAGCATCTTCACAAGGGCTTTTGCTTTTGTTCTTGGGTCGATTTGCACATGTCAGACCAAAGCATGTTCATCTCTGAGGCACAGAATCCATCTCCTTCCTGAGCGTTATGATGGCTGCACATTCCCATCTTGTTTGTACTTGTGTATAATTGTTTGTACAGATGAATGAGGCACTTCTATCTTGGCTGATTTCTTTAGACTTTCTCATGATGTTACACACAGAAGCAGTGTGTTTATGGTGTGTTTTAAAATAAATCCACAAATGTATCTCTAATTAACTCAGATGTTGCCAATAAACCTATTAAAAGCTTCCAAACACATGACATCATCACATGGGCTTTCCCAAATTGTTTAAAGGCATAGTAATCCTAGTGTATGTAAACTTTTGACTTTGCAGAAAGTAATAAAAATGCCTTAAATAATCTCTCTCCCATTATTCTGGCATTTTGCAAATATAAATAATTTTGGTTCCTAATTGACCTAAAACGGGTAAGGTTTATTCTCACTTCATGTCAGATAGTGAGAAAAACATGCATATGTGTCTTTTTATATAGTGTATGTAAACTTCTGGTTTCAGCTGTGTGTATATATATAAAATATATATTATATATATATATTACACATATAAAATTACATTATATATATTATATATATATATACATTATAAAATATTTATATTAGATTATTACATTATATATATATATATATATATTTATATATTTATATATATATATAATACACACACACACATCCATCTGTTCAGTGAAGCAGAAAACATGACTCATCGGAGAAGGCAACCCTTTGCTAATAAGTGTGGGTCTAATTCCGATACTTATACATCTTTGTAGCGACCATTTAATCTTACATCAATGACACTTAGTGCTCCATAGGTTCCAAGTGAATTAATTATTAGCAGTGGTGCCATTTGTCCACTCCCAATACACTTTCACCACAGCAGTACATGAACAGTTCACAGACTATTCAGTTTCAGAAATACTGCCACCCTTGCCCCGAAAGCCAATAATCATCCCTATTTACAATTCCAGTAAATCGCTCATTTTACCCATGACTGCATTGAGGGATATGTCTGCAGACAGCCTATTTGGCAGTATGCTTCAGGTCATTGTACATTTGGAAGACCCATTTCCGCCCAAGCTTTAACTTCCTGGCTGATGTCTTCAGATGATGCTTCAGTATTGCCACATTTTATAGCCAGCACACATGTGACTCCCTTTCTGAGCTACATGCTGCCAGCTTGGAAAGTAGAAATCTATCACAACAATGTGACTCCACTGTGTGTTTTCAACATATTTTTTAGAGGAGAATATCTTTGATGCCAGGACATTATGTAGCACAAAGCCAGAATGCAAAGGGACACATTAGGATTAATAATTTCTACGATGATGATTTATTTTGCTATAGTGCTATTAATCCAGGGCGCTGTAAATCCCAACAACGGTCTAAGTGACAAGAAAGAGTACAATAACCATCACCAAATCATAAACTGCTATTGGATATTATAGGCCATCCTGAAGGCTTATCCAATTTCCTTTGAATGGCTTCAGAGGTGAAAGAGAGTCCGATGTGTTGGGGTAGCGAACTCCAGATTATAGAAGATGCACAAGAAAAAATTTTGAGGTGGTTATATGAGGAGCTAACAAGAGTGGACGGACCTGTGAGGAGCGACGATTATGTGAGGGAAGGTATGTAGAGATTAAGGCAGCAATGTATGGAGGGGAGAGGTTATGGAGAGCCTTGTATGTCATGGTTAATAACTTGAACCGAAATTTGCTGGGCAATGGCTAGCCAGTGAAGGGATTGGAAGAGGAGTAGTGACAAGCTATGGATAAACCAGGAGGCAGAATTGAAGGTGGATAAGATGGGATACAAGAGTGTCAGGTGGGGGGCCACAGAGAAGCAGGTTGCAGTAATCTAGGTGGGAGATGACAAGACCATAATTTTGCAACCATAACTACATTCATGGTTGTAGTACAGCAGGACTCACAGGGGTATTGAGGTTATAATAAACTGGGCTCCACGGGAAATTAAAGTTGTAATAAACCAATAAGACCCACAGCACATGTACAATGAGAACCCATTAAACACTCAATGTGTTATACAGACCCAGATTAATCATATATAATTAACTTGTTGATGGTCTCCAGGCAGTAAAACACTGCATAGAATTAAAACAAACTGAAAAATTTGTTTCACTATTACAACTGTATGCAATCATTCTTTCATGTCATTGGTATCTGCTCTGTTTTATATTTGCAGATATGCGGAAAACGAAAGCAGCAGAAAGAACAGACAGGAGGCGTCTTAGTGGCAGAATTTATTCTACCGAGTATGTATTCCTATCACATAGAAGAATCTGTCCTCAAGATGGCCTCCCCTTTATACTTTTCCTTCCTTTTCGATCCCTTCCTGGATTTAATTTTTTTTTTTTTAAATGTGAATCTGTCCAGCCCCCATGTCTTGATTTTGTGGTGGTTTTCCAAAAACTTGAGCAAAACCACAATAAAACTAAGACAAAACAACAATGGAGAACAAATCCTTTGTCAGATTATGTATGAAATCCAAAAGAATTATAAATAGTGACTGTTCCTCCAGAGTCTGTATATATGGAGGTATAAGAAAGCATGGTTCTAGAGGAGAATATCTCTGTACATATGACACCACCAGGCGCACTATAGAGCACAGAGAGTGACTACTTTGCTATGTTATAGAGCTGCAGTTTCACATATGCGTTGGAGGTTCTGTTTGGAACCTCCTTCGCTGGTTCTGTTAGGAATGAGGAAAAATAAGCATAGCAAGTTGCACAGTTTTTTTTCCGTTGAAACAACTGACGCCACTGCAGAAACCCAATGGACTCATTGTAGTCAATGGGGTCCATTGGGCGGCGTTGGTGTCTGTTGTGAAACAGATCCATTTGGACCTCTTTGAAGAAGGTTCTTAATGGAACCTTCGGCACAGATGTGAACCGGACCTAAGGCTGTGGTAACACTCTAGTGCTCATAGCCATGAACAGAAGCTACATAGTGGCACATAGAGCCTGTACAGCTCTGTGTGCTGCCATTCAATGCTCTGTTGCCCTCTGTATGGAAATATTCTCTACTACTATGAAAACTGTCTAGGTCTAAAACTTTCTTTGTTGCCAATAACAGCTAATCAGAGCACCCCTTTCATTTCATATAGTGCTCTGAAAAAATGAAGCGGGAGCTCTGACTGTTTGCTATGGGCAAGAAAGAAAGACATAGACAGATTTCATACATGACTCTTGATTTTTTTTGTCAATTATAAGCAAAACAGATTGCAAAACAGAGCATAAATTGTGTTCTCTGCTGGGATTTGCACACATTTTTTTTCTGGTGTTTTTACCTGTTTTAGCCGGGAAGATGTTAGCCGGGAGTTAATAGTAACATATAAAATGCCTTACATACAGTCCCTTATTTTCTATGTGGCATTGATTCTCACTGTAGGTGCATTTATTTGATCAGAGAAGTTTTTTTCCAAATGTAGCATGCTAGCCTCTTCCCCCTCCATCTATCATATCCTTTTGAGATGGAAATATCTCTTGAAACAGAGCAGTAATAGGGCAGATTTATTAATACGGTCTTAATGGGGTTGTCTCACTATGCTGTTTCAATGAGCCAAAAACATCCTGTCTCCTCCTGGTCAAGCTGTGCTTGGTTCTATGGCAGTGATTAGCATATCAGCTCAGCATTCAAAGCTTTTCTTTTTTTTTTCATATTCAAACGTTTATTGAAAGAATGCAAAAGAAATGTACAGAGAATACAAAATGACACAATATGTTGACATTTCTCTAGTCACTAAAAGAGTTATACATGAGCCTATAGTATACAATACAAACATGCATAAGCCCGCCAGATTGCAGAGCATGTACATTACCCCGTCTCACTGAAGTGAAAATGAAGTACAGGCTCTTACTCAATCGATAAACAGGAGAAGCGGGGACAATGCTATCCTTATTATGCATAATATGGTTCAAATGCTAGAGATGTTGGGTAATCACTGCACAGAAGCCTTAAAGAGACATAAATCTTAACTTAAAAAGAGAAGAAAAAAAAAAAAAAAGGGGACAAGGATAAAACATCATAACAGATAACACTATATCAATAAATGAACAGGAAAAAGAATAATAGCAATAATAATAAAAAAAAAAAAAATACGGCTGGGGACACCGTCGGGAGGGCTAAAGGGAAGAGCATGGCATACAAAGCTTAGACGGCCAAACCCCGGGAACTCAGCGGGACCAGCCCACCTACACCAGAAAGAAGAGAGGCTCAGATATAAACCTATGGCTAGTAGCAACTTCCCGCCTACAAGGCTACCTATAAGACGAAAAATCAGGGGTCGCCGTGAATTCAAGCCAGGCTCTCCATATTCGCAGGTGTTTGTCCGTAAGCTGTTTCTCGTCTGCACTGATCTCCTCTAGGCGCTGTATGGCAAAAAGCTCTTTGAACCAGTCACTGACAGAGGGGATACTCGTAGAGCGCCACAAACGCGGTATCAAGGCTTTAGCGGCAATCAGCATGTAAACGAGCAAGCTTCCTCTGAGGGTGTGGGTAGGCAAGGGGATAGCCAATAACAACAAGACCTTAGGATCATTCTGCAGATGAATCCCTGTAATTCGTTTAATAACGTCAATGACCTTAGCCCAATAGGGCTGCAGGGCGGGACATGCCCACCAAATGTGTAGCATAGTACCATTCGCCGACCCACACCTCCAGCAACTACTCGGGACCGAGGGGTACATTCTGTGGAGGAGGGAGGGGACCCGGTACCAACGCGAGAGGACTTTAAAGTTAAGTTCCTGCAACCTGCATGAGATTAAGGATTTATAGGATAGTGCGTAAGACTGTGCCCATTCTTCCTCCGTCATTGGACTCCCAAGCTCCCCATTCCATCCATCTTTATACCCCGGGGTTGAATGGGTTATCTCCCCAAGAATCAGATTATAGATCTGAGAGATCACGTGTGCTGATGGAACCCGATTAGTACACATCGACTCAAAAGGGGTCAATGCTCTATGGAAATTAAACAGAGACTTGTTTACCCCATAGTAATGGTGGATCCTCATATAATTAAACCATGAGTGCGCAGGGGAGCCCAGGAGATGCGCAACATCTGAGAATGGGCGTAAGCCCGAATCTGTTAAAAGGTCCTGAAAAACTAGGGGTCTGCTAGAGCCTAAACTACCCACGACAGTCGAAAACGAAATTTCCGGATTGCCGCTAACTGGTGTGAGTGGTCCACCCCATCTGAATAGCTTAGTGGCTAAGCCATAAGAGCGCCAGGTTTTCAAAGTAACCTTCGCGACGTAGGGAAGACTCGCCATCCACTCCGTGGGCCCCCCAAAATACCTAAGCCAGGGCAGCGGGGAGAGATGGGACGCAAGCACCAACTCCTCAAATTGTATCCACAACTTAGATTCTCGCAACTGAAACCAATTCACCAGCCTAGTTGCAGTAGCAGCCAAATAATAAGCTTTAAGATCCGGAAGTGCTAAACCTCCATCCAATTTGGGTCTGATCAAAATAGTCCTGGCTATTCTAGGGCGGCTTCCTGACCAAATAAACTTTCCTAAGCATCTAGAAAGAGATTGAAAGAACGAGCGGGGGAGGAAGATTGGGAGGGTTTGAAAAAGGTAAAGTAGCCTTGGAAGGACGTTCATTTTCAATATATTAATTCTCCCTAGCCAGGAAAAATCTTTTTTGTCCCAACGAGAGAGATCGGAATTAATGATACCTATCAATGGGACAAAGTTCAACTCAAATACATGTTTCGGATCAGCAGGAATATGAACTCCTAGATATTTGAATGAGCCCGTAGCCCAGGTGAAAGGAAAATTTCGCTTCAGAAGAGCCACCAGGTCACTGTCAAGGCCAACATTGAGTGCTACACATTTGGACAGATTTGCTTTAAAGTTACTGAACTGACCAAACCTACTTAGTATAGACATATGAGGCGGAAGAGAGGTAAGAGGCTGGGTGATATACAGCAACAGATCGTCTGCAAATGCCGCACATTTGAACTGGAGGCCCCTGAGCGGGAAACCCCGAATGTCCTGATTAGCTCTAATAGCCTGAAGAAGGTGCTCCATAGTCAGTACGTACAGAAGCGGCGACAACGGACAGCCCTGCCTGGTGCCATTTCGTATTGGAAAGGGAGAAGAGAGAACGCCATTCACTCTTAGCTGCGCAAATGGATCATGGTAAAGAGCCATTATCTTCTGCAGCATTATGGGACCCAGACCGGCTGACCTAAGGACTTCATACATGAATGTCCAGGCCACCCGATCAAAGGCCTTTTCTGCGTCAATAGAAAGAAGCATACATGGTACTTTGGTTACACGGGCCTGATGGATGACACTAAAAGTCTTGAGGGTATTGTCCCTCGCCTCACGCATTGGGACAAAGCCCACTTGATCTAGATGTATCAGGTCTCCTAGAACGTTATTGAGACGCAAAGCAATAAGCTTAGCAAAGATCTTAGCGTCCGTATTTATTAAAGAGATGGGCCTGTAGCTAGAACACTGGGAGGGGTCTTTACCCTCCTTATGAATAACGGTTATGAACGCCTGCAAAAAGGAGAGAGGAATTCAAAGCTTTTCTAATAGCACTGACATGAGAGGAGGAGATGTTATCTATAAGTGCAGAACTACAGTGCTCAAACTAAACAAACAAAGGAGACTGTTCTCAAGCTGCCTGCATCCTGTGACTCCCCTCCCTGCTCTCAGATAAGACAGAGCAGGGAGAGAAGGGGAGAACAGGTTAGTGACCTGCAGAAACCTGTATGCACTTAGAGCAGATAAAATCTATTTATCTCCTCAACAAGGCAAAAAAAATAAAGCAATATATTATTCCGATAATATATGATAAAGTTAGTGCAGCTTGCTAGACAAAAGAGCAAGTGTAGTCCAGAAGAGGCTGGCTTGCTCAAATGTTTCCTATGGCTCTATCACGGCTTCTGTCCACATACTTTTTCAAGGTATCCTGATGAAATCTGCAACAGCGGCAGGAAATGAAATGTGAATGGGGTCTTAAACACTTCTTCTATGCCACCGATTAGTTGGCTTACGCTGTTTCAATGTTTTGCACCAAAATTTTGATGCAATTGTGCTGTATGTTGATGTACTTTATAACACACACTCTTCTCTTTGATGTACACCCTTATCTGTGAGCCACACCCTCTTATTAAAACAATGTGTAGTGAGGGTCAAAAAGAGTTTGAAATACAGAATAAAGAAACATATGCCAGCTTTTTGCAGTAAATTAAGCTGGTTGTAATTGTCCCCAATGTCTTTTCCCAATAAGAACTTTAACAATTTTTTTCTCCGTTCTAGGTTCTGCATCCTTTAGCTATCCTGGCTTGGCAGGTAATATTCTGAATTGGATCTGAACTGAAGTGAAACCCCATACCCTCTTACCCTTTGCCACACTTGAAAGAGTCCAGGAAGCTAAGATATGAGGAACTGTTTGCAGGGTCTTCCGGGTGTAGAGCTGTAGTTATCTATGTCCTACCTGTGATGTAGAGTGAAGTAAATGAATATTTCCCTGGTGACCACTATCTTCTCTCTACCTCACAGGCAGCCAGGTCAGCCATGACTACTTTCATACCTCAGTAGGTATATATCTAGGAAAGCCACATGCCTGCCATACCAGTGTGCGCAGGTCAGGCTTCCAAATGGCAAATCTTCCTAGATATACATGACTTGTGAGGCACTCACTACATTGTAAGCAGCAAAAGCTGGGAGATCTTGAGACCCTTATACTGACATTTAAACATCAAATTGGAGGATATTTAAAGTTTTAGCCGTTGGTTCACATAGAAATGCTCCATAACAGACAGTCACCTATTTTAAATGGAAATATATATAATATATATATATATTATATAATATATATATAATATATATAGAATATATATATATATATTATATTATATAATATATATATATATATATTATATATATATATATATATATATATATATCTCACTTCTTCAGGTCCGTTAACTGCAGAATTCCTCAAAAATCAAGTCTGATGGCAAGTCTGGTGCCCGAAAATGTATACCATACCACTTTTAACATGCCATTTATAGACCTGCTGTCCTGGTGAGGGTGAGGATACCCACTGTATCACTGTTCGATTATAAAGTCATACTTGCCAAATTTTGAAGGGAGATTCATACTCTGCAGAAATTTATTTTTCGTTTCTACAAACCCTGCCCCTTTTTACAGACCACATCACCATTTTGCAAGTCATTACTTCCCTCCTCACATCTATACAGCATACTTGTCACTTTTTTTTATGTTTTTATGTCATGTTATACTCCTAAGAGCCAAACTTTTTATGTTTTTATTGTTAAAGGGAATCTGTCGTAATTTTTTTTTTTTTTTACTTATTAAATCAAGCCCCTGATCCATATTCTTTTCCTCTTACCCGTTTTTATTTCCTGATTGTAGACCTCTCAATTCGGCCGTCTATATATGATTGTGGGAAGACATTCTTGCTTGCACTGCTTTATACAGCAGTAGAGATTACTTTACAGCACTTCATGCACATAGCATCTTATAGATTCTGGTCCATGACTTGTAGGAGAGTTTTCTAGTCATGCTGTTGTGACTGGGAGAAAATCATGTTGAGTAGGGTAGCTGTCTTTTATGTGGATGTTGGTATTGTGTTATCATGTTTATCTGGTTCTGTTACTTTTTCTTTTTTTGTATTCTGTTTTTTTTATCTATTATGTGTCTCTTTGTTTTGGGGGGGGGGGGGGGGGGGGGGGGGGGGGGACCTTGCTTTTACTGAAAATGAGCGGGCCCGAAAATTCCCTCTACAGAACAGGAAGGTCAGACTTTTATTAGGCTTAGTGACCAAACTGAAAACAGCAGGACTTAAGAATCAGTAAAAAAATACTGAAAGTGATCTGGAAAATTAAAAAAAAACATAACCAAAAATTCTTAACAAATGTGTTTAACATAAAAATGTGAGTTAAACAATAAGTCATTTTTTGATGACACATTCCCTTTAAAGCTGAGCAAAGGCTTTTTACTTATCCCCCAAGTCAATGTTTTCACTGGTACCTCTTTGGGATGCAAAGGAATTTTGATCACTTTTGATTCCGTTTATTTTGTGAGACTAGATAATAAAAAGATGATACAATTCGAGCCTGGCTTTTAATTTATTTTTTATGGCATTCATAAAAATAACATAATAACATGATCATTTTATAGACTGGGTGTGGTGATACCTGTTACATACACTAAAAAATTAGGGACGACCTCTATGAATTTGCCAGTTCTATTGCTGTATGAACAGGCGTACGGCCAAGCTCGGTGCATTGTGCGCCTGATGACACATTTTAATGCACCAAAGTTTGGTGCGAAACTGCCATACAAAGTTTGCTGCATAACACTCTATGCGTCACTTTTGAGTGTTATGCACCGAAAATGTTTGGCACATAGCACTTTCAATCATACTGTCGTATTATACGCTCCTCTGTATCTATTTAGAACTGGTGTGTTGGCGCCAAGTTACAAAAATGGCGCATGTGAATTCATTGATGTCGTCCTAGGTGTCTTTTATTGGAGAAAAGGGGGGTTTATGCTTTTTGTATTTATTTATTTTATTTTTTTATATGTTTAAACATTTTTTAAACTCTTACAGTATTTATTTTGCTCCAATATGGTACTAGACTATGTAATTGCTTTTATAATACATAGAAATACATTAAGATCAGAACAGATTTTTTTCCAAAGCTTGTTATTTTATACTACAGTGGTGATATCTATCACATCTATAACCATCAGTCTTTCTCAACTGTTCCCTTCTCAGTGGCCGTCCACCGTCTGCTTCTGACACTGGGGATCTACAGGATGCTTACCTAAAAGTAGCCAGCCTCAGCGTGACATCCTCGGATTTACTATGAACATGTGACTCTGCCAACTCCAATCATACACACACCCTCAGGAAAATAGTGGTCTCTTTTTGCCCTCTTTGCAAAGAACCATGTATAAAGCCTGAAGCTGGAAGATGTTCTAAACTAAATATTAGCATTGGAGTTGGACTCTCAGATACTTCAAATGGAATATACTGACTTCTATAAATGATGTTTAATTATTGTATCCTGAAAAGTTCTTCCTCTTTTAATATACGTTGTAGCTAAATTCCTCACCATGTTCAAAATCTCTGCTTACTGTCAGTAAATCTGAACATTCTTGTTTAAACCCAAAAGATGAAAACCCATACAGACGTAATACTTTTCAGGCCCTGCTCACATCAGTTTTTTTTAGTTTAGAGAATACACAAAAATACCCAATTTATATGCCAAATGGGTCTGAGGCTTACTGTAGCCTTAAATCGGCCAAATGGATATCATGTCAGTAAACCGTGATGTAGTAGACTATACTTTTCCTAAAAGGATCCTGCAAACAAAAATGTACCCATTTTTATATGTGTTGTGTTACATAGTTTGTAAGGCTGAAAAAGACAGACGTCCATCCAGTTCAGCCTATTGCATTATAGTATTGATCCACAGGAAAGCAAAAACCCCAATGAGGTAGAAGCCAAGTGTCCTCATTTTAGGGAAATAAAATTCCTTCCCGACTGCAATCTGGCAATCGGAATAAATCCCTGGATGAACACCCCTTCTCCAGAGCCCTAGTCACTATAACTTGTTATACTATTACACTTTAGAAATGCATCCAGAACCTTTTTGAGCTCTGTTAGTGAATTCACCATGACAAGTTCCTCTGGCAGAGAGTTCCACAATCTCACTGCTCTTACAGTAAAGAATCCATTTCTATGATTATGTAGAAACCTTCTTTCCGCTAGATGTAGAGGACGCCCCTTGTTCTAGATACAATACTGGGTATAAATAAATCTTGAGAGAGATCTCTATATTGACCCTCAATATATTTATACATATTTATTATGTCACCCTGAAGCCGTCTTTTCCCTAAACTAAATAGCTAATCTTTCTGGGTATTGTAGTCCACCCAGTACTTTTATTACTTTTGTTGCTGCCGTTAAATCTGTTCAAGCTTTACAATGTCTTTTATTGCACTGGTGCCCAAAACTGTACACAATAGTCCATGTGTGGTCTGACCAGTGACTTGTATAATGGGAGAATAATGTTCTCATCGTGTGCATTTATACCACTTTTAATAATCCTATTTGCTCTGGCAGATGCTGCCTGACACTGGCTGCTAGAATTACGTTTGCTATAATGTTTTATCAGTTATGCATTGGTGACATTCATCTGTTTAACATATACATCACAGGCTTTTTATGAGTTATCGGCAATAGCCTATAGATGGTGGGTGCATCCGTCACAGCTTCCATTTTATGTATACCTTTGGCACTTTTCCCAGTGTATATGCTAAACATAGGCAAAAATATAGATTTGAAGGAAGCCTCATAGCTGAGAGTTAAATTACAACATTACTTCAAAGTTTCTAAAACCTTCAGAATTTACTATATATTTTTGCATAAATTTGAAATACAACTAAATAAAATTTAAAGCAGAGAAAGAGAACCAAATCAAAACAAATGAGCCAAAAAATTAAACTCTTAATTTTTTTTAGGGAAAATTATCCAATATCACATATTTGTGACCGGCAAAAGTATGGAAACCTTTGATTTCAACATCTGGCATGACCCCCTTGTGCAGAAATAACTGCAGCTAAATGTTTCTGGTAATTTTTGATGAGTCCTGCACATTGGTTTAGAGGTATTTTAGCTCATTCAGCTTCAACTCTGTTATGTTGGTGGTTTCCTTCCATGAACTGGTGGCTTTAAGTCCTTCCACAACATTTCTATTGGACTAAGGTCAGGACTCTGACTTGGTCATTCTAAAATCTTAACTGTATTCTCCTTTAACCATTCTTTTGTAGAAAGACCCCTGTTCTCTTAATTCAGATGACGCACAGATGTCCTGACATTTGCCTTTAGAATTTGATGGTATAATTCAGAATTTATTGTTCCATCTATGATGGCATGTCCCTAGCCCACATACAGCAAGATAGGCCCAAATCATGATACAGGTAGTATGAGGTTTTTTCAGTGTTTCAGTGTTTTCCAAACTCCAAAGCATCATTGTTGTTCAGTGTCCTCCTGATAGTGGACTAATAAACAAGACCTCTTTGGTTGCTCAGAGTTTACTTTGGGTTCCTTTGTGACCTCATGGACTATTATACGCCTTGCTCTTGGCATGATCTTTGCTGGTTGACCACTCGAGGGAGGATAATGATGGTCTTAAATTTCATCTATTTGTGCACAATCTGCTGGGGTAAATAAAGTTGAAACCCCTTTTTTTTACCCCTGATGATAAACAAAAAACTTTTCCCCTCTGAGAATTTAAAAATTTTCCTTTTGTTCAGGTCATGATACAATTCCACAAACATAAGTTGTGAAGATCTACTTTTTAAAAGGAATTTCCGGGTTTTTAAAACCAGGTTGGCCATTAACCCCTTATTGTTACTGGGGGATTAAAAACACCTGACTCAAAAAACCCCCCCTTTAAAAGTTTATTTGCAAATTTCCTTCAAAAATTTTGCCATCCCCAATATGTGATTTTGGGACATTTATCTAAAAAAAAAAATTTGCCCAAGATATAAATTTTTTTATCAAATTTTTTTAAATTTGGTTTTCTTTAAATCTTTAAATTTTGGGCCCTTTGGGCAAAAACGATTTTCATTTCAGGTCAACTTTAGGGCAAACATAAAATTTTTCCCTTTTTTTTTCCCTTAAAACGTTTCATTTGGGTTACAACTTCCCATTCGATTACCTTTTTAAAAAACCCTTTTTGGGGTTTTGGGTTTTTTTTCCCTCGAAAAAGACTTCCTAAATTGGGAAAAAAATAGAACGGGTAGGAAAATTTGGGAAATGTGAAAAGGGTTTTTGGGGTTCCAGGTTTTATAGCCGCCTAGGTTGTCAGAGAAGAATGTTTCCATTTATTAACAGTAACCAGAGATCTTGAGAATGGTGAAGAAGTCATTCAGAAAGCACTTAAGGAAAATGCAGAAATTTTTCTTTAAAATCAAAATATCAAAAACCCTCCTTTAAAAAAGTTCTGAAGTGGTGTTATTTGTTTGGTTCACAATGGGGGCATTAAAATGAAAATTTTAGATTTTTTTAAATCTTTGTAAAACCATTTTTGTTAGTATTTTTCCCGAAAAATTTGGCATAAAAGAAAATTTGTTAATGGCTACTTCGTCCTGAAAATTTGTTTTTCTTCCAACCTAAGTAATAAAAAAAGGAATCCCTTTTTAAAAAAACCTATCAATTTTCCCCAAATTTGGGCAAACAAATTAAAAAAATGCCCTGTCTAAAGATCAGTAAAGGATTGGTCATGTCTTTATTTTATTTTTGTTTTGGAAATTTTTTTTAATTTTTTCCCTAGATTTAAAATTATAGAAAAATAATCAAAAATCCTTTTTCCCACCAAAAGGGCAAGCCTTGGGCTTCCTTAGCATGTGGGGGGGTCCAAATGAAAAGAACCAGTTTTTTAAAATGGTCCAAAGTGGGGTGCTCTGTATGTGTACTGCACTATAGCTTGGACCCATTAGGGTTGCTTGATAGGGCATTCTGCCTTTAGTTCCTGCCACTTTATTGAGTAGTTTCAAAGAAGTGCAAGCTACAGTCGTCCTTAAAAATTCAAAAGAAAAGGGGGGGGGCCCCTATGGGGTGGTGGCTAAAATTTTTTTTCATAAAAAATCCCCTCATATATCCCCAATGGGTTTACCCCTTTTCAGTGGTGCCACATGTCCATTTTGGGGTTTATCATATAAAAACCATACGGGGCCTATTCAGAGGGCCCTTTGCAAGGGGCCAACAATATATGCCCCAAAATAACGAAAAGCAACAAATTTTTTTATAACTCCTTTTTTAACATGCCCCTATGATTGCTGGCCACAGATGTCTATATAAGTTCCGATCATATATACCCCATCAGTGCCTGGTGCTCATGCCCATACAATTGTTTACCATAGTTTTTTTTTTATAAGTGAAAGCTAAATATGTCCATGTAAGTGCCTACCAAATATTTGCCATAAGTGCCTGGTGCAGTTGTGTGAATACATGCTGGCTACAGATGCCGTAAAAGTGCCATCCACAAAATATTTTTTTATTATTAATTTATGCTGGGGCTACAATTAGAAAATAGAAAAAAACGATACTCACCTCTGTCCTCAGGTCCACTGTCTGCCCCGTTCTTCTGTTTTATTCCTGGTGATGGTAGTCGGAATGTCAATCAGTGGCTGCAGCGGTCAGGTGTATTGACTTACATCACCGACCAGAGACTTTTACTTCTGAATCGTGATATGGGACCTCCCCAGCCAATCAGTGGTGACATTACCACTGCCAGCACCAAAAGGAAAACAGAAGACCAGCGGCAGTGCTGCAGTCAGGGTGAGGACAGAGGTGAGTACTAGTTTTTTTACAACACCAATATAAAAAAAATTTAAAAGCGTATTGGAAAACGTTTAAGTAACTATTATAACTAGTAGTGTTGTGCTTTTGGTTTTGTCAATAATTGAATTGAGGTTAGGGTTAGTGTTAGGTCTGTCTATGAGGTTTTAGAGATTAATTTACTAGTCCCTGGTGCTCGCAGTGTGGTGTCACTTGGGATGTCACTTCCAGTTACTTTAATGTTGAGTCTATGTGATGGTAAGCAGAAGTGAAGTTGGACTGGACATTGCACCAGAAGTGACACTGCTGCAGGAGTTCCAACGCACCAGACACAATGCTGAATAGTAAATTAAACCCTAGAACCCCAATTTAGGGTTGGTATTAAGCTCAGGACATCCTACGTTTTTTTTTTTTTTTGCATATTTGGTGTCAAACTGAACTGAACAGGGACCTTTTCAAGCAACACTAAGAACTACAAGTAGCCGCTGTGCAGCATGACAGAAAATACATACAGATTCTCCAGTACAAAAACACAGCAGTACCAAGGCAATGCTAAAGCCCATAAAACATTAAATTAATGGAACATTTAAACTGCATTACTGCTATCCTATCTACAGGTACAAAATGGAGGTTTTTAGTGCACACTTTGATCAAATTGTATATGCCCACCTACCGCGTCAAGGTAGCCTAATCAGGTGGGCTCTAGACTTGTCTTTCCTCTGGACCAAAGCCACCATACATTCAGAGCAACATGCTCCATTCACACTGAGGGCTCTAGGCAGATGGGTGATATACACCAGTGTCTATATCAATTATAAATGAATGTGCTAGACAGTACATACATACATACATATACAGTAAATAAACATACAAATAGAACCATGTATAAATAATGAATTTATGTATAATATGGATCTACTGTAAATGTATGTTCAGGTATGTTCAGATCATGTTATGCTATTCCATTGATCAGTATACAGTGAATGAAAAACATATACCACGCTGTATACAGCTTTATAATATGGCCCTATCAGTATATGAGTATACAGTGGGAGATGCTGCGGAATATATTAAAACAGCGAAACAGATAATATTCAGCTATTGAATTCACTGCCCCAGTGTACGTGCCCCACTGTCTCGGTCCACAGCATATGCCATAAGTGCCTGATGGATAATCCACCCCTGTGACCTGCACCAATGTGGAGAACAGGCACCTGGACATGGAAAAGGCCAAAATTTTACATCAGGACGCATAAGCCTTTCGCCACATATTGTACATGCTGCAGACATAGGGCCACATGTATGAAAACTATTTAGGTCTAAAACTCACTTTGTTGCCCATAGGTTACTATGGGCAAAAAAGTGAGTTTTAGACCTATGCAGTTTTCATACATGTGGCCCATAGTCTCAGTGTTATTTACTGTACTAACTGTTTGGATTAGGTAACTGATATGTATATTATATGAACATAGAAGGTTTAAAAATCATCAGCCACATCTTCTTTCTAGTAATACGCATGAAACATTTCTATTGCAAAACTTGTGATTTTGGGCCAAAATCATTTCTTTATTGTGTGTTTATGGACACCGCACAGTATCACTTTACTTCTTCTGTATGCCGAGCATGTTACTATACTCTTTGGATGAACCTTGCACATTATCACTCCCCTGTTCTGGTTACAATTCTTTAAATCAGTTCCTATTCTCTATTTATGGACACTAAGATTACATCTCTCGTTTTCTATGCTTGGTCTGATTCTTTGGACTGATTTTTATTTTGTATACATGGACACTACTAAAAGTACTGCTTCTCTCTATGGTGTAATTCAGAAGATCTGCTCTATCTGTTTCTAAATGGATATGCACAAAACTGCTTCTGTTCTGCACAAAGGGTATATTTCTCAGTAACTGCTCTGTTTGGGTCTATATGGACACAGTACCACTTCTCTCGTTCTGTATGGTAGGTGTAATTCTTGCTTCCTGTTCTTTCTGGGTCTATATGGACACTGCACAGAACTATATTTGTTCCACATGGAGTGTATAGTTCTTAGTGTCTGCAGTTATTAGGAATATAGTTGAGCTTGAAAGTTTATGAACCCTTCAGTCCTAAAAGCAGATAAAAAGGACCAAATCAAACAGACTCATTTCTTTATTAAAGAAAACGATCCAATACTACATATCTGAGAGTGGCAAAAGTATGGGAAACCTTAGAGTGCTTTCTAGCAGTGCATTTTTTTATGCAGGTTTTTTTTGTTTTTTTTGAGGGGGGAGGTTGCAGAAATGCATAGTATTAATTAATTAATCTGCAAACAAACACACACCAAAAAATGAAAGCACCCTTAGGATTAGCAGATAATTTGAAGGTGAAGTTATAGTCAGGTGTTTCCAAACAATGGAATTCATTTTCTTTATGTACTGTGGAAAAAGACAATCAGGTGTGGTTCGGCAACCTATTTTATTTATACCAGGTTCACACATTGGGCCTTATGTATGAAAACTGTCTAGTAGTAAGACTGTCTTTATTGCTCATAGCAACCAATCAGCGCTCAGCTTTCAGTTGACATAGTGCTTTGGAAAAATAAAAGTTGGGCTCTGATTCGTTGTTATGAGCAACAAAGAAAGTCTTACCGCTAGAAAGTTTTCATACAAAAGGCCTATTGAGTTT
This sequence comes from Phyllomedusa bahiana, assembly GCA_025379985.1. NCBI lineage: Eukaryota > Metazoa > Chordata > Amphibia > Anura > Hylidae > Phyllomedusa > Phyllomedusa bahiana. The sequence continues at coordinate 35,051 of JAODAL010016609.1, read as the reverse complement.
TTTGTAATGCAAGTGCTTTTATAATTGACTTAAATTTCGAATATATGTGAAATATAGGTTAATTAAAAAAAGCAGAGGTTAAAAAAATGTGTGGGGTTTTAATGTTGCATGCATTTTTGGTGCATTTAAAAAAGTAATGTGTGAACCCAGGGTCAAAGAACAGAAATCAATCTGGGGTCTGATCCTTACAACACAAGTTTATGGAAGTTTATCATGGTACAAACAAAGGAGATTTCTGAGGACCTCAGAGGAAGGGTTTTTTAATGCCACCCTTGGGAAAAACTTACAAACCCCAAAATTTCCCTCACCCCGGGGAAGCGAGAAAAATTAAACCAATTTATGTGCAAATGGGGGAAAATTTTAAGATCATTTTTCCCTTCAAGGGGGTGGTCGACAACGAAGATGCAAAGGTCAAAAAGGCCCCCAATGCAAATCTAAGGCGAAGTTAAAAGGCTTATTCCCGGCAAATTTTGCGGGGACGGATTTCCCCCGAAAATTACCCGCTCCTGAAAGGGGGGGCAGAGCGGGGGCGGCAGCTCGCGGCCCATAGACATCCTTATCCAGGGCCCGGTATCCCCCGGATAAGTGCATGTCACTTTCCCCCCCCCTCAGCGTATTCGCGAGCAGGGAGGAGAAGGGAATCCTATTCTTATGAGAATGGGATTACCGTAATGCTGGCACGGATTTCACCCGTACTGCAGGCAGACGGTGGCAGTACGGCTGAAATCCGTGGCAGAAATAAGCCGTGTGAACGAGGCCTTAGCAACTGAAGATCTGTTTCACATTAGCTAGTATAAATGTTCCTGAGACCAGCAGCAGGTGGACACTGAATAACAATGGTGTACATTGCCAGATTACAATAAGAAAGCCATTGATCCTCAAAAAAGAACATTGCTGCCCATCTGCGATTTGCTAAAGACTACATGAACAAGCCAGAAGAAGAATATTTTATGGACAGGTGAGACCAACATAAGGCTTGGAAACTCTGCATTCTAAAAATGTCACACCATCCATGAAACACATTGGTGGTAGCATCATGGTTTGCTGCATCTTGGTCAGGACGGTTTGCAAGCATTGATGGAAGAATTAATTTTGAATTATACCAACAATTTCTAAAGGAAAATGTCAAGAGAACATAGATCATACAGCAAGACAACAACCTGTAGCACACAGTCGTTATACCAAAGTTACAGACATGGAATGGCCAAAACAAACCCCTGGCTCAATCCACTAGAAATTATGTGGGAGGACCTGAAGCAAGCAGTTCAAGGGATGAAACCCACCAACATAACAGAGTTAAAGCAGTTTTGGATGGAAGAATGGGCTAAAATTCCTCCAAGCCCATACATTTGTCACTCACACATAACTGATATTGGATCATGTCCCTCAAATAACTGGACAGGTCTAATTTGTTAAGTCATTTGTTTGATTTGGTTTTTGTTATCTGTGTTTAGGAATTTTGTGAAAATCTGTAGCTTTAAGTCAAATTTATCCGGAACATATAAAATTCTTAAGGGTTCACAAACTTAAAGCAGTGCTGTATATGGATCTTCTCAGTCCCAATATGTTATATACTTCATGGACATGTATAATTTGATGTTTCTGTATATTTCATTGTATGTTATATAGAGCGGTTTGATATTTAAATTTCAGTGTATTTCACTCTCACGCAGTGTCTTGTGGTGGTGTCAAATATGACCACACATTATTGTAACAACTAAAAGGGAGTTTGTGATGGAAGAAATCTCAACATTATAATGTAATTATAAATAATGGGCATCAGGAATTTAGTGGAATAAATCATCATCACTTCCAAATCCATTGTCACACCCAACAGATAGAGATGAGTTTGTCATATCTGGTGGTCTTTATTCAATACACACTCATATCTTCTGTCTGAAATAAAAACATACAATGTGACACATTATAATTATACAAGCTGTAATAATATATGTAATGATATGGATCATGTTGTATATCATTATATATGTGCAGCTGATTTAGATTAAACATCTTCTTATAAAATAATATGTACCATGCTGCTATAACCTGAGCAAGGTCTGTATATAATTATATATGTACAGCTGGTATAAGTTATACATCTTCTTGTATATAGTGATATGGAGCATGCTGGTATAACCTGAGCAAGGTCTGTATATAATTATATATGTACAGCTGGTATAAGTTATACATCTTCTGTATATAGTGATATGGAGCATGCTGGTATAACCTGGGCCTCTCCTGTATATAATTATATATGTACAGCTGGTATAAGTTATACATCTTCTTGTATATAGTGATATGGTGCTGCGGGTAAAACCTGAGAAAGGTCTGTATTAATTTATTATGTAAAGCGGGTTTAAAAGGGTTTTAAATCTTTTTGTTTTGTGATATGGAGCATGCGGTATTAACCGGGCCCTTCCTGTATAAAATTTTATATATGTCAGTGGTATAATTTTATCTTTCTTGTATAAAAGTGATAGGGAAAGCATGCTGGTATAACCGGGACATCTTCTGTTTAAAATTTATTTATATACAGGGGTATAATTTATACATTTCTTGTAAAAATAGGATATGGAGCTGCGGTAAAAACCCTGAGCAAGGTTGTTTTTAAAATTTAATATATTTTACAGTAGTAAAAGTTTTTACATCTTCTTTTTAATAGTGATATGAGCATGCGGGTTTAAAACCTGGGCATCTTCTGTATTTAATTATATATGTACAGCTAGTATAAGTTATACATCTTCTTGTATACATTGATATGGACTGTGCTGGTTTAACCTGGACATCTTCTGGCATATAATTATATATGTACAGCTGGTATGAGTTATATATTTTATTGTATATAGTCATATGGACCATGCTGGTATAACCTGGGCATCTTCTATATGTAATTAAGCATGTACAGCTTGTATATGTGATACATATTTTATTATATGTTGCTATGGATCATGCTGGTATAACCTGGGCATATTTTACTTTATAATTATAAATGCTTAGCTATTGTATACATTAGTTTTATATAAGAACACATACCTCAAATGACCCATCGAATGGATCGTCTATATAATTTTGAAAGTTTGGTAAGGGCATTTGGAAACCAGCTTTATCCTTCAGCCAATAAGTTCTCTGCTTTCCTTTCCCCTAAGAATATATTATTATTATTATTATTAGTAGTAGTAGTAAATATCTATAATGTGAAGTTTCCCTGAAGTTGGAAACTGATGTTGATTACATCTATTACTCTAGTCACATCCAGAGCTGCATTCCAAGTCTTGTTAACTGTGCCACACAATCTGCTCCTTTAAAGACTGCCATGAGCCCACTCCTGCCTTCAAACTTCTGGTGACTCAGTATTTGTGCAAAGTAGGGTTTGCAGTCAGGGCCGTTCTTACGTGCGGGCAAGGCACAGCCGCCTGCCTCGCCCGCCCGACGATTACTCTCTGACTCTGCACGGCTGTTTTATAGTGGCCCTGCAAAGTCAGCAGCTGCACACACAGTGCAGCTGCTTGTACAGGGTGAATGCAGGGCTCAGGGAGCGCTGTACATACACATCAGCATCGCAGGAGGCATGACCTCCGAGCAGGGCCGCCATAAAGGCAGTACTACCGGTACTGCTGTACAGGGCCCGGAGGAAAACGTGAAACAAGGGGGCCCGGAGAAAAGCAGGCCCTTTGTTTCTACGGACGGCTGGGCTGTACTGCGGGAGGAACCAGGAGGGGCTGCGTTGTGGGAGGAGGGGCCCGACAACACTATTAGAGGCACCAGGAGGGTCCGCGGCGCGTTGTGGGAGGAGCGGTCCAGCCCGCAAAAGAACGAGGAGGGGCGCGGTGCGCTGTCGGAGGAGGGGCCCGGACCGCAGAAGTACGAGGAGGGGCGCGGCGCGCTGTTGGAGGAGGGGCTCGGACCGCAGAAGAACGAGGAGGGGCGCGGCCCGCAGAAGAATAAGGAGGGTCTGTCGGAGAAACGAGGAGGGTTTACACTGTGGGAGGAGGGGCCCGGCCTCAGATGCATACTTAGCTAAATGCATTTACATAGAAAAAGGATTGTTCTCTTAATTACTTACTTCAGTACAGGAGCCGTGACAGGACAGGAACCGCAGCTCCCCTCTCTCCATGTGCGCGGCACCGGATGGGATGTCTACACAGTTTAAATCAGTGTGGGGCGGGGCTTCATGGTTTAATTTGTCACGTGTATCATAACATCCCGGCCGGTGCCGCGCACATGGAGAGAGGGGAGCTGCGGTTCCTGTCTGTCACGGCTCTGTACTGAAGTAAGTAATTAAGAGAAACAATCCTTTTTCTATGTAAATGCATTTAGCTAAGAATGAATCTGAGGCCGGGCCCTCTCGTCCCACAGTGTAATCCTCCTCGTTCCTCCGACGGACCCTCCTCATTCTTCTGCGCAGCCCCTCCACCCACACTGTAGACTTTTAATTTTGCTTTTGTTTGGGGCCTCTTGCAGGGCCCTAAAATGTGCATCTTGCGGGGCCCTAAAATGTGCATCTTGCGGGGCCCTAAAAAGTGTGGGGCATCTTTCGGGGCCCTAAAGGTGTGGGGCATCTTGCGGGGCCCTAAGGTGGTGGGGCATCTTGCGGGGCCCTAAAGGTGTGTGGCATCTTGCGGGGCCCTAAAGGTGTGTGGCATCTTGCGGGGACCTAAAGGTGTGTGGCATCTTGCGGGGACCTAAAGGTGTGGGGCATCTTGCGGGGCCCTAAAGGTGTGGGGCATCTTTCGGGGCCCTAAAGGTGTGGGGCATCTTGCGGGGCCCTAAAGGTGTGGGGCATCTTGCGGGGACTATAAGGTGTGTGGCATCTTGCGGGGACCTAAAGGTGTGTGGCATCTTGCGGGGACCTAAAGGTGTGTGGGCATCTTTGCAGGGACCTAAAGGTGTGGGGCATCTTGCGGGGCCCTAAAGGTGTGGGGCATCTTGCGGGGCCCTAAAGGTGTGGGGCATCTTGCGGGGCCCTAAAAGTGTGGAGCCTCTTGGGGGGCCCTAAAAGTGTGGAGCCTCTTGTGGGGCCCTAAAGGTGTGGGGCCTCTTGCGGGGCCCTAAAGGTGTGGGGCCTCTTGCGGGGCCCTAAAGGTGTGGGGCATCTTGCGGGGCCATAAAGGTGTGGGGCATCTTGCGGGGCCCTAAAGGTGTGGGGCATCTTGTGTGGTCCGAAAAGGGTGAGGCCTCTGTTAGGGCCCAGAGGTGTTTTTTTTTATTTTCCTCTTTAAGAGCCCTGAAGAGTGTTGGGCCTCTTGTGGGGCTCCTTGCAGGTCTCTTAGATGTGGGGGCCCTATCTACCTATCTACTGTGGGCCAGCTATCTACCTACCTTCTGGTGGTCCCTACATACCTACTGGGCAGACTATACCTATCTACCGACCGTCTGGAGGCCCCTATCTACCTACTTACTGGGGGCACTCTTAACTACCAACTGGGGGACTCTACCTTTTGGGAGCCCTATATACTGTACCTACCTACAAGAGGGGAACCTATATTCCTATTTATATGCTAGGAGTCTTAATGAACTACTTCTTACAGGAAGCCTAATTATCTAACTACTTGGTCACCAGGGGTGTAATTTTTACCATTTGGGGCACTATGTATCGGGAATTTGTACATTTGGGTGGGAGCACAGGTGGGAAGGTGATAGAAAAATGAGAAGTCTCAGGTGTTTGTGTTGTGAATTCTTCAGGGACAAGTGGCAGCCACGAGATGTTATCACTGTGGTCTGGAGCAAATGTGGAAGATATACTGGTTTAATCAGTAACATTACAGTGGTATTAGTCACCATATGGCCATGATATGTGGGGTTTTATTTGGTCTTTGTATATTGTTGCTATTGGTATTATTGGTCTGGGTATACTGGTTTGGTCAGTAACAGTGGTGACACGCGGTGATCATCTGGCGGTATTTGCTGGCTCTTGTATACTTACTGACCCGCAAAATACAGATAAACTGTATATTATATAATCCAACAAGAACCATATCAAAAAACAATGGCGCAATTGCTTTTTTTTTTCCCTTGCTCATCACAGAAAAAAACTTTTTTCTGGTGTAAGGGGTTGTGGGTGGGGGCAGGGCAGCAAAGGGGCGGAGTTGGTAAGGGGCGGGGCCCAGATGCTTCAGCTGTACGGGGCCCTGAAACTTCTGATGGCGGCCCTGCCTCCGAGAGCAGTGTGTGTCACGCCGCTAACACTGTACATCAGCTCCCGGACCTGCCGCTTACACCGGAGTCAGCTGCACAGAGAGGTGAGTACCTTTTTTTTAATTTTCATTGGCTACAGGGGCTAAATAACTACCTGGATACAGGGGGCAATTATCTGGCTACACTGGGGAACTACCTGGCTACACGGGACAACAACCTGGTTACAGGGAGTAACTACCTGACTACAGGGGGCAAATAACTACCTTGCTACAGGGAACAACTCCCTGGTTACACTGGGCAACCACCTGGTTACCTGGCAACTTCCTGGCTACAGGGGGCAACTACCTGGCTACATTGGGCAACAACCTGGCTACACCGGGCAACTACCTAGCTCCATGGGACAAATAACTATCTGGCTATAGGGGGCAACTACCTGGCTACAGGGGGAAAATAACCACCTGGCTACAGGGGCAACTAGCTGGCTACACTGGGCAACTAGCTGGCTACAAAGGGCTACTACTTGACTACAGGGCGCAACTACCTGACTACACAAGGCAATTACCAGGCTCCAGGGGGCAAATAACTACCTGGCTACAGGGGGAAAATACTACTGGTTACAGGGGGAAAATACTACTGGCTACAGGGAGCAAATAACTACCTGGCTACAGGGGGCAACTACCTGGCTACAGGGGACAAATAACTCCCTGGCTACACTGGGCAACCACCTGGCTACAGTGGGCAACTACCTGGCTACAGGGGGCAACTACCTGGCTACAGGGGGCAACTACCTGGCTACATGGGGCAAATAACCACCTGGCTACAGGGGGCAACTACCTGGCTACACTGGGCAACTAGCTGGCTACAAAGGGCTACTACTGGGCACAACTACCTGACTACACAAGGCAATTACCAGGCTATAGGGGGCAAATAACTACCTGGCTACAGGGGGAAAATAACTACCTGGCTACAGAGGGCTACTACCTGGCTACAGGGGACAAATAACTACCTGGTTACAGGGGGCTACTACCTGGTTACACTGGGCCACCACCTGGCTACAGGAGGCATGTAACTTCCTCCAGGGGCCTATATATCTACATAATAAGGATCTATATTTCTACTTATTGGTGAGGCCTATGTAACTACTTATCTGCTTAATAGGGGACTGAAATACCTAGCTATTGGGAGACCTATAGGTTTACCTACCTAATGGGCGCTATACACCTATCTAATTGAGGACTGCCTACCTAGTTTGTGGGTTTACCTACTGTACATACTATCTTAGGGAATTTAACTACTTCCTATATTGGTATACAAAACTAGACTAAAACGTGGTTCACATATGGAAGCCCCATAGCCATTTTGGGGCATTTTAACTATTTCGAGCACAAAGGGGTAATTATTACCATTTGGGGCACTATAGATGGGCAGTTTGTATATAGTAATTGGTAGAGAAGTACTGATAAAGTGAGGAGTCTAAGATGTTTGTTTTGTAAATTCTACAGTAAAGAGTCATGGGTGGGAGTAGGTGTCATGGCGGTCTGGGACAGATGGAGACGAAAATAAGAAACAGAGCAACTCTTCAGAGATGTCTCCTGTGAGTCTCTGGCTGTAACTTTACTGTAATCGCTTATATGTCTGCAAAACCTGTGTACAACTGGTATCAATATCTATATGGTCATTGTATGCCATTAATATTGGTTGTAGTATTATAGCTTATATTCAGTAATGGTATGGTGTATTATTCTGTCATTATGGGGTGATGATATGGGGTCATGGTGTGTCAGTATTGTTCAGTCACTATGTGGTGGTGATATGTGGTCATGGTCTGGCGGTATTATTCAGTCACTATGTGGTGGTGATATGTCTTCATGGTGTGGAGGTATTATTCAGTCACTATGTGGTGGAGATATGTGGTCATAATGCAAAGGTATCATTCAGTCACTATGTGAGAGTGATATGTGGTCATGGTGTGGCGGTTTATTTCAGTCACTTTGTGTTGGGGATATGTGGTCTTGGTGTGGATGTTTTTTTCAGTCTCTATGTGGTGGTGATATGTTGTCTTGGTGTGGTGGTATTATTTGTTCATTATGTGGTAGTGATATGAGGTTGTGGTGTGGCAGTATTATTCAGTCACTATATGGTGGTGATACATGGTCATGGTGCAGAGGTATTATTCTGTCACTATGTGGTGGTGATATGTTGTCACGCTGTGGTGGTATTATTTGCTCATTATGTGGTGGTGATATGTGGTCATGGTGTTGCAGTATTATTCAGTCACTATGTGGTGGTGAGATGTGCTCATGGTGTGCGGTATTCGGTCACTATGTGGTGGTGATATGTGGTCATGGTGTGGCGGTATTATTCGGTCACTATGTGGTGGTGATATGTGGTCTTAGTAGGACATTGGCACTATTGGCCTGGGATTATGGTTTTGTGTAGCAGTATTATTTGGTGACTTTATGACTATTATTTAGCAGTTTTATATGTAGCATATTGTGATAAAGCTTTCTGTATATTTTGGCTTTGGTTGATGGTGATCCACTGTGTTGCATCGTGCCACATTAGGTTAAGGGGGAGAAATTTCTTCACCCTGTCCTGAGTTGAATTTAGCCTAGGAACAGCCCTGTTTGCAGTGGTGCATTGTGGGAGATATAATGTTTGCAGCAGCAGCCTTAGAATGTGATTAAATACAAAATATACAATACAATGAACGGTCAACAAAATATTAGTTCTTTTGATGAATTGCAGTCAGTTAAATTCTAAAAGAAGCTTTGGATGTGATTGGAGTACAGTATTTGGCACATTGTTATTTTATTGGTACCAGTTAATTAAAGAGGACTTATGGCCATTTGTGACATGTTTCTTTTAGTAAGTACTTTTGTTCCCCATGAAATAACAATTCCGGAGCAACTTTCCATAAATCTCTATTTTGTGTAGTGCCCCTGTTATTTGTTCTAGAAATTCATAACCAGTCTGTCAACTGGGTGTTACCAAAAGAAGGTGTATGTCTGCCCAGTGTGACATTGACCAATCAGTGCTGACAGTCAGTGTGTGCAGGGACACACCCCTCTGAAAACTGGAATAGTAACACCCATCTGACAGATTCATTAAGGGTATGTTCACACGGCATAATTGCGGAGCATAATTACGCCCCGCAATTACGCCGAGACTTCGGGAGCTTGCGCATGGCGGCCCCATAGACATTCATTACTAGCGGCGTGTATTCGCCGCTAGCAATTGACATGTCACTTATCTTCCCGCGCGGCGTATTGTGCGAGCGGGGAGAGGAGGCGTAATCCATAGCTCTCTATGAGGACTGTGGATTACCGTAATGACTGGAACGTTTTCAGCCCCGTATTGAGTGCAGTACGGTGCGAAATACGGGGTGAAACATGTCCCAATTTAAGCCACGTGAACATAGCCTAATACATTTCTAGAAGGAATAACAGAGAGATAGCACAACACAGTTATACGATTTAACCCAAAAACCAGTGTTTATAAACAGAAAGCCTTATGTACTATATGAAAACTGTCTAGCTGTAAGGCCATGTTCACATGGCTAATTTTGACGTGGCTTTGGACGAGGTTTCCTCGCCAAAAACCTCGTGCAAAACACTTCCAAAATGCCCACAGTTCATTTAATTGAGTCCTATGTAAAACCTCATTTAGGTTCACACACGACGAGGTTTTTATACACGTCTATGGAAGCGCTGAAAAAGAAGTGTCATGTCAATTCTTGAAGCGTGTTTTAGGCGTGTTTTAGGCACGTTTTTTGGCGCGGTTTTTGTCCCGGCTATTAATGTGTATGGGTGAAAACCTCGTCGAAAACCTCATCCAAAACCTCATCCAAAACCTCGCTGAGAAACGCCTCTAAAACCTCTTCTGCAGTAGCGTGTATCAGGTGAGGTTTTGGGCGAGGTTTTGGGAGCAGAAACACTCCAAGAACCTCGTCCAAAACCACGTCAAAATAAGCCGTGTGAACATACCCTAAGGCTATGTTCACACGGCATAATTGCGGGGCGTAATTACACCCCGCAATTACAGCAGGAGTATGGGAGCTCGCGCCAACTCTCGCGGCGCGGGGGGCCTGGCAGCCCTCCGGCCTCATAGACATTCATTAATAGCAGCGCGTATTCGCCGCTAGTAATTGACATGTCACTTATCTCCCCCCCCCCACCACCCCTCCCGTGGCGTATTGTCCGAGCGGGGAGAGGAGATGTAATCCATAGTTCTCTATGAGAACTGTGGATTACCGTAATGACTGGGACGTATCTCGCCCCATACTTAGCGCAGTACGACGTGAAATACGGGCCGAAATACGTTAAGCCGTGTGAACATAGCCTAAGACTGTCTTTGTTGCCCATAGCAACCAATCAGAGCTCAGCTTTTTTTTTCAGAGCACTATATGAAATGAAAGCTGAGCTCTGATTGGTTGCTGTGGGCAACAAAGACAGTCTTACTGCTAGACAATTTTCATACATAAGGCCCAGAGTACTTGTATATAAATATCTGGTGCCTGGGGCTAACTTTTCGTACCTAGCTACTCACTGTACACGCCCCAAAGTCATTTATACCTTAACTTGGATCCATCCTCTTTCTGTGATAACATAGCCCCCAATGTGTTCTAAAGCATTGGCTGTTGTCTCAGAGATGTGAATTCGCAGAGCTGTGGAGGAGGAAAGAAGACTCATGATGCATTCTTTTATGTATTCACATCTTGTGGCCCGCATTCTTAACAGCTGGATCAAAACAAACCTTACCCACATTACACTGCCCAAATATGCCTAAATTATAGTGCCTTGCAATGCCAATAACAGTCCCAAACAGTGCTCACGTTGTATTGTCATAGAATACCTGCATAATAGTGCATTTAGCCCATACATAATACTACTAAGGGTAGAGATTTGCCCAAAATGCATCAGTGTGATGCCTGCACTTTTATAATGGAAATAATTTTTAACATGGAGTGAATAAAACTTGTGATTTTATGAGATTTTTTTCTAGAAGCTGGATCACACACTTTTTCTTGGATAACAACATATAGTGCCTGCATACAGTATCACTGTCATACAGTGAACACCTAAATTTACCTCAGAGTGCCCAAAAAGTGTTGCCATAAAATGTTAACATAAAAGTGCCACGAGGTGCCTGAATTTTAGTACTTTACAGAGAGCACATAGCAGTACCCACATACTTGTTTCATATAGTAACACTTAGTAGTGTCATACTGGTAACACATAAAATATTACATATAGTGTGTCCAAAATATTAGCATACAGTGTTCAAATACTAGTGCAATACAATGCCTATATAATACGTTGGTCCCTCAACATACAATATGAATTGGTTCTGAAACAACCATTGTGTATTGAGACATCACTCTATGGAAAGCTGGTAATTGGTTCCAATGACCCAAAGTGTCAAACCAATATAATACTAAAATGGAGATTAAAGAAAATGAAGCATATACTAATCCAGATATAACATCAGAAAGAGCTACTGGAAGCCAGAAATCACTGTCTACTTCAAGGACAGGAGCTTCATTGGGTCATGGACTTTATACACAATGTACCATAAGAAAAGAAAATGGGGCCTCCACCTGGTGCCCAGAGTAGCTGCTCATTCTGGCACATGTAAAGAGCAGTACCGGGCATGTATAACCGCACTGTATTGTAGAGAGGCGCTACTAGACTGCCAATCACTACATGCACTGCACTAATACAGAAGTTTTAAAAATAAAAATCATGTTCATTATAATTGGTTGTTTTTTCCATCAATCGCATGTGCCACATCTGCGCAGTGTATATGACATTGTATGTTGAGTGTGGTCTTAAGATACAGTGTCCCACAAAAGATCATTGCATGTTGAAAATATTGTAACCTGAAGCCATTGTAGCATGAGGGACCAGTGTAGTGCCATACAGTGAACACATAACAGTACCAGAAAGCGCTCACATCTTTTATCCAACTCAAACTAATTTCCTATATGGAGCACTTTAAAGTACCCTAAAGTTCTTACATAATTCTGGTATACAATGCCTACATAATAATGCTATACTCTGAACAGATAACAGTACCATGTTTCCTGGTCACTGCAGACGAATGGCCATCCAGGTGATATAATGTTGTCTCTTAAGGTAGCATTGTTTTCTTTATGAAGTCCTACTCACTTGGATGGGATTTGTCTTCTTGAGACTACTCCTTTAACACAGGCACTTGTGCAGATAGACTCAAGTGTGCAACCAGCAGAATTATGAATGCAGCTCTGAATGTGACTGGTCTATAAAATTGTTCTTTTAAACTTATTAAGTGTTATTCTATGACAGATGGATAAATCCCAGACTAGAAGGATGTACCTGGGGTTACCTACATAAACTGTTGCTTTCCATCCGTGATGCAGTATTAACCGTATCTCCGAACAGACAGTACCTTGGCATTGTCACTCCAACTACCCCAGCCACCACAGGACCTACAGTCAAGATTAAGCAGAGATGAGCATGTCATAATATTATATAATGTAAAACTGGACATTAAAGGGGTTTTGCCACGAAGTAAAATTGACGTGGGAAGCTTGCAAATGAAATAACAAACATTTTCACCATTCATTATTATTAAAAATTCTGCACCATTTTTGTTTTAGCTGCTCCTTTAGTGATCCAATGTTTACAGCTCGTCTCCAGGTTATACGACCAGGGCTGAGAGCTCCTTATTCCTGGTCGCACATGCTCAGACATCACCTCTCCTCTCAGGCAGCTACTGAGTGTTCAAACCCCAGGTGCTGTCATTCTATTCGTGTCCACTGTGCTCCTTAGTAATTAGTCTAACAGTGCAAATAAATAAATAAATAAAAGAAACCTCTATCAGGTTTGTGCATTGCTAAAGAGAAAAAAAATCCACAGGTTTGGTTCCTGCAGGGATTTGAACCTAAGACCCTTGTGCCTGGAGGCAAAAACTTTACCTCTCAGCTACTCACAATGCTTTACATAAACAGACCTTTCTTTGACTAGAGAGAGGAAAGTCATGGTAATGTCATCCTGCTTGATCTCATTATTTGACATTCAAACAAATCACACACACCTCCTTCTGAGCACACAGAGCTGAAGAGCTGGATGCAGGAGATGAAATGAGATTGTGGCAAAACCCCTTTAAGGGAAATTGTTTTAAAATGGAGTTCAGCCTCTGTAAACTTATCCAGAGCGGCATGCACATCTTGCTGGCTTCCTGATGGTTCTGCATTTGCCTATGACATGCATGGTTGGGGTGGATTTTAAGAGATACACTGTTTTCCTCAAATAGTACTTAGGGATCTTATACAACAAATGAATTAAAGCTACATATTCCAACATGCAATACAGCACAATAAAGTGTTTTATGACATTTTAGCTATGCTAATAAGGATATGTGTATCAGTCCTGTGTTGACAGTCCATGGACAAGCCTACAGTATTGGGAATGCAGCTTTAAACATGATTGGTGTATAAACCGTGAAACTATGCAAGATCCATACAATAGAAGTAAAGCAAAGTGCAGTGTAGATGTTGGAAGGCAAATTATGTCTCTCTGCTTTTCTCTGTTTTGCTAAAGAACAGTATCAGAATATATCAGACTAGAATATCAGATACTGTATAAAATTATTTTTATACATTACTTTGCTCAATCTTGATGTTTGTAATTATGACCAGCAGAATAGTGAGTGCAGCTCTGGAGTATAATACAGGATATAACTCAGAATCAGTACAGAATATCTAACATAATGTATATACACAGTGAATGCATCAGCAGAATAGTGAGTACAGCTCTGGAGTATAACACAGGATGTCACTGAGGATCAGTACAGGATAAGTATTGTAATATATGTACACAGTGACTTCATCAGCAGAATAGAGAGTGCAGCTCTGGAGTATTATAAACGCCATTATACAAGTCACTGGTTAGACCACACATGGAATCAGAGGAGTAACTTCAAGCTCTTGGACCCTAGTGCAAAAAGTGAAATGGGCCCCACAGGTACCATGCACCCTTTACAATACTGGTGTCTTCTTATGTGGCAGGAGGGCTTTTGGGTCCCCTCAGGCTGTAGGGCCCGGTAGCGACTGCTACCGCTGCACCCCCTGTAGCTACACCCCTGCATGGAATATTGTGTAGAGTTTTGGGCACCAGTGCACAAGAAAGACATTGTAGAGCTTGAACAGGTACAAAAGCGGCAACAAAAATAATAAAAGGACTGGGTGGACTACAATGCCCAGAAAGATTAGCAAGATTAGAGTTATTTAGTTTAGAGAAAAGACGGCTTCGGGGGGACATAATAAATATGTTTAAATACATCAAAGGTCAATATAGAGATCTCTCCCAAGATTTATTTATACCCAGGGCTGTATCTAGAACAATTGGCATCTTCTACGTCTTGAAGAACGAAAGTTCTACATAAACATAGAAAGGGATTCTTTACTGTAAAAGCAGTGAGACTGTGGAATTCTCTGCCAGAGGGACTTGTCATGGTTAATTCAATAACAGAGTTCAAAAAGGGTTTGGATGCATTTCTAAAGCGTAATAATATTGCCAGATTGGAGTCGGGAAGGAATTTTTCCCTAAAATGAGGACAATTGGCTTCTACCTCATTGGGGTTTTTTGCCTTCCTCTGGATCAACACCTTAGCACAACAGGCTGAACTGGATGGACGTCTTGTCTTTTTCGGCCTTACAAACTATGAAACTATGACATAACGCAGGATCAGTATAAGATAAACAATATAATAAATGTGAACAGTGACTCAACTTATAACATAAGCAAGGAATCACATAACATTCACGTACCCGTGTTCAGGCCAATGCGCAGCTTCAGCTTCTCTTCGGGCATGTGTCGTATTCTGAAAGTCAGCATGGCACTGAGAAAGTGCAGAGACATGGTGGCAATTTCCTCTACGTGCCTTATACCATTGCGGATGGGGAGACCGCTAGCAACCATGTAAGCATCTCCAATGGTTTCCACCTGCAATCAAATTTGAACTGTATAAGTCAGAAATGTTGAACCCTGGCTATTTAGCAACCGTGCTACGTTCCTGACTATTCTCTGCCTACTGCCAGCCCCAGTCTTATCATGAATGACATAATCACATCCTGTTCGCCGCCTGCTCTGACCTTATCGCTTGTCCATTGACCATGTCTCAAGCCTGCTCCTTCTATACCACATCTGCACCGTCACTGTCCCTGTGAGCAGCCATATCAGGGATAGTGACCTCGGAGTCGCCCGCATCTAACTGGCCTTGCGGCAGACTCTGGTGAATACCAGGGGGGCTCTTTATAATCTGCTCTCTGACATGGTTCATATCTATCTTTCGCTGTGACCCAGAGGATCTACTACCTCATCCCATGACAGTACACAGTGGCCATGGATCCCGGCAAGGTGGCCCTCCAGGATGTCACGGCTGCAGTAACCCACCACGACCTTCACCATGAATACCTTTTTGAGAGGTTGAAAGACATTGCTGCTCACCTGCAGGCATCTGCGTCTACTTCTGTACCTGTGGTGACTTTGCCTCCTATTCTTACTGCGAGTACTGCTCTGCATTTTCCGCTTCCACCATGCTACAGTGGGAAGCCCAAAAAATGCTGGGTTTCGAAAACCAGGTTACCATCCATCTGGAAATGTTGGCACACCAGTTTCCCTCTGACCATGCCAAGGTGGTCTTTGTGGTCAGTCTCCTGTCTGATGAAGCCTTTGCCTGGGCCACACCCTTCTGGGAGTAAGGGGATCTGATAATGGTCAACCTGCAGCTCTTCTTTGATGCATTTTGTAAAGTCTTCGAAGAAAATGGGTGCACCTCCTCCGCTGCATCTTCTCTGCTATGTCTACACCAAGGAGAACCTACGGTAGGGCATTACGTCATATGGTTTTGCACGCTCTCCTATGAACTAGCCTGGAATAACGAGACTCTCGTAGCTGCATTTTGTGAAGATCTCGCTGGTAGAATAAAAGCCGGGACCTTCCAACCTCTTTGGATGACCTTCTTGCTACAAGAATTTACATCTATTTCACCGAGAGGCAGCTTGAGCTCCACCAGTAATGAGAACCCTTCCAGCCTTGCCGAATTCCTCAACTTGCACCAGTCTTCAAGAGGCCTCCTCTGCCTCTACCAACAGTACCTCGAGATGAGCTCATGCAAGTGGGAAGAGTCCACGTCTCCAAGGATGAACACACTTGCATACGTCTCCAGAATCTCTACTATTAGTCATGCAGCCAAGTTCACTTCCTGATGGACTGTCCAGTTCGTCCGGAAAAATTCAGTGCCATGGTTCTGTGAGAAAGACAATCCTAGGTGAAGATACATCCTCTACTTATTTGACCATGCTCTGCTGCCCATCTGGGGCCAAGTTTAAAGTTTCTGCCTTCCTAGATTCTGGTTCTGCTGGAAACTTCATTAATTTGTCCTTGTTCACCCGATTTTGTCTTCCAGTTATTCCTCTTGTCAAGTCTTTGTTCATTTCATCCATTAACAGAGAATTCTTGAAAGGCCCCATCTAGTATCAGACTGAGCTTCTGTCCCTTCAAGTTGGTGCGCTGAACAGAGAGAAGATCTTATTCCTTGTGATGCCACTTTCTGCCTCCACAGTTCTCCTGGGCCTTCTGTGGCTGCAGCGCCACACTCCCTTACTGCATTGGCAGACAGGTGAAGTCACTTGCTGGGGTCAACAGTGCCAGTCCCAGTTTCTGATTCCACTTCACCAGGTGTGGGTTAATTCTCCATCAACAGTCTCGAATTTGCTTCCAGTTATCCCGTCTTCTTATCAGGAGTTTTCTGATATCTGTAATGAAAAGCAAGCAGAGGCATTTCTGCTTCATCGGGCCTAGGACTACCCAATAGATCTCATGCCAGGCACATGCCTCCTTGATGAAGAGTGTATCCCTGGTCTGTGCCCGAAAACCAAGCCATGTCACACTATATCAAGAAAAACTTGCAGAAAGGACTGTATCTGTAAGTCTACTTCTCTTGTTGGTACCAAAGGGATGAATAGGGATGAATTTTTCCATGGGGAGGACTAAGGGGTGCTATGTGCCTTACTTGCCTAGGGCACCAGAATGCCTTTCCCCAGTCCTGAACGGGGCTTAACTAAGATCACCATCTAAGATGCAGGCAGATAAAGAGTGAAGACCTTTGCCTGTATTCCATCCCGGTGATTAAGTGTGGTTGCCTGCCAAGCACGTCTGCCTCAAGATCCCCAGCCTCAAGCTTGGTCCTCGCTTTCTGGGTCCCTTCTCGGTTCTTCACCGAATCAACCTTGTATGTTACAAACTTAGCCTGCCTCCATCTATGCGGATCCCAAACTCCTTCCACATCTCCCTCTGAAGCCTCTGGTCCTCTATTGTTTCTCCAAGAAAACTGTGACATCCTCTACCATAGCTGATTCTGGTGATGCTTACGAGGTTCATGATATCCTGGCAGAGAAACATCTCAGAGGTAAACATTTTTTATTATAGATTGGAAGGGGTCTGGGCCTGAAGAGAGGTTCTATTAGAATGTGGAGGTTTAAGGAGGAATAGTACTGTCATGAGGTGTACCACGGTCCCCGCTCTGGACCGTGCTTGTGCCGCCATTCCTCTGCATCTGTACACACTTTGCCTCGTTCATTCTCCGCTTGCTGACTGTGGCCGGCAAACGCGTACCCACTCCCTAGGGCGCTGGGTGACGCTTGTGGATTTAAAAGGCCATTAGTAGGTTATTTCCCCTCCTAAACCTTGCCACTGTGTTGGTGTGTTTCCCTTGCGCCTTGCATATTCTAATTGGGTTTCCAGGATATCACCCATTCTCCATTCCTGACTATTCACAGCCTTCCACCAGCCCTGCCCGGACCATGAGTGACCTGAACACATCTTATTTGCCGCCTCCCCTGACCTTATCGACTGTCCATGACCACATCTCAAGCCTGCTCCTCCTGTACCACGTCTGTACCTTTGCTTCACCACGAGCGGCCACATCAGGGGAGTCCCCCGCAGCAAAGTCCAACCAGCCTGGCTCTGGTGAATACTGGGGGGCTCCTTACACTATCCTCCCTGGTTCATATTCATCTCTCACGGTGACCTAGAGGATCCACTACCTCATCTCATAACACTGGTGTTCAGTCCAGTGGTTTAGAACATCTGATAATCCAGCACCTGTTTAATACTAATAATTCCAGACTACAAAACTACTGCTGTAATAAAGACACCATATAATGAAGGACAATACATGTAACAATACCTCATATAAGATACATAATGTACAATGTGTAACCCTACATTATAGCAACAGATATAAGATAGGACAATGTTAACATGGATGTTTCTTCTCTGGAATTTCTTTCCTACCTTATACACATCGTACGCTTTGATAATCTCATCGAATAGGCTGTACAAGTCATTGAGCAAATCCACAACCTGGAGCGGTGAGCTGGACGAGCAGAGGCTGGTGAACCCCACAATGTCTGAGAAGAAGATTGTCACCGAGCTGAAGCTCTCTGGTTCCACTAATTTACCAGCCATGAGCTGCTCTGAAATGAAGCTGAACAATGAAAATTAAACCAACTAGCTGCTAATACCCTGCATTTAGTAGCTCATAGACGCTGATATCATGTGTGCTGGCTGTTTCCTTTGACCACCAGTAATAATGCATTTTTATATGTGTTTGACATAAATAAAGCTTAAAGAGATGTTTCAGTCTTCAAAAATTCATTTTAAATGATGCCAGGATGGGTAAATAAAAAAAATGCATACTTACCTCCTTGCTGTTCTGTAGTGCCCCAGGATCTGCTCCTCTTCACTTTCTATGCCATGTGCTGTCCAACAGCAGAGGCTTGTGCTCCATTCACTCACTCTCGAGTGCAAACCTTTGCTGATGGACAACACGTGGAATAAGAAGTGAAGAAAAGTGCAACAGAATGGCAATGGCTAGGAATCTGTGTGTATTTGCACACACAGAAAACAGTTCAGTGTCAAGTCAAAGAGATCAAGTGACCAAAGGGGTGTACTTATTTCAGGGCAATCTTTGAAGCCACACCCTTTTGATCCTGTCTCCCAAGGATTTAAAGATAAGGGAGGAAACTGGTGGGGTGGACACTGAGGTCAGGAAAGATAAATAGAGACAAAGCACAAAAAAGGATCCTCAGACTTGTAGTTTTACATGGCAAAAATAAACAGCTTTCAAACAGGGAGTGCTGCTGCTCAGCTGCGCTGTATGGAGGCAACAGACAGGAAAAGCACAAAATAAACATATGGAGATTAATTCAGACTCAGCCAGATAATGGCTTAAGAATGTAAAGCTGTACTGTAGACTGCCTCTCCATAATGCACAGACTAGTTTTAGCAAACTCTGCACAAGAAATAATTTATGTTGATGATAAAAGAGGTGCCACCAAACCTGTTCTAAGGTGTATTAAAAGAGTGTATAGTGCGCCCGAATTTATGAAACAGTCATAAATCTGGCGTGTAGTATACCTTGCATAGTATAGCATATCTTAGGTGCATAGCTAGCATATTTTAGGCTCATTCAAATGTGTTGTGCCTGGTGCAAACTGCACCTAATTTTGGTACACACCTGTTCCTACATATGTAGAATAGGGCTACAACAGTTTTGTGGCGCAAAGTTCCCCAAAAAAAGTAGAAGCCCATTTCTGACATGTTTCCCAAAATGTTTGATCTGAATACTGGGAGGGTGAATGGAGCAAGAATTGGGTACACCACAAAAAGCAAAAGTTTATAATACTACAGACTCTTTTAATTGCAAGAGAAATTCACCTACCTAAACAGAGGAATTATACGCGTATAAGCCTCTCTCTTAGGCTATGTTCACATCTGCATCAACGATTCCATTAGTAGTTTAAAAAGTATGGAAAAAAATAGCGCTGGATGCAATTGACACTACGATGAAAACTTAGTGGACCCAGTTGTATTCATTGGGGTCCATCAGGCACCATCACAGAATTTCTGACGCAGATGTGAACGTTATATGTTTGATATTACTAAAATAATTTTGAGACTGTGGAGCTTTATGCCAGAAGAAAAAGTCATGGTGAATTCACTAACAGAGTTCAAAAAGGGCCTGGATGCCTTTCTAGAGTGTAATAATATAACAAGTTATAGTGACTAGGATTCTGGGGAAGGATTGTTGTTCCAGGGATTTATTCCGATTGCCAGATTGGAGTCGGGAAGGAATTTTTCCCCTAAAATGAGGACAATTGGCTTCTACGTTATGGAGGATTTTGCCTCCCTCCCTGTAAGACAATAGGCTGAACTGGATGGACGTCTGTCTTTTTTGAGCCTTACAAATGATATAACTATGTAAATATTCATTATAGTGCACTTTATTTTACAGTGAGGGACATTCCATGACCAGGTACGGGTCCTATCACATAGAAAGCGAAATTCTGAAAACCCACTCTAATACTGCTGTCTAGTGGTAAGTAGTATGTATAGCAGCAACTCTATTTCCTCGATAAAACACATTAATTTACACATGCAGCAAACTTTAATGTATGGAAATATGTCATAGAACAGGAACTATTTTCTGTGTGGGAAATTATTCTGATATCTTGTAGCATATGGCCCTTTAAGACTATCATCCTAATATCAATATGTATCAGAACCCTGGTCGCTCAGGGGTTAGTTGTCCCATGAATGTTGATCTTACCTTGGTAACATGGTTGAAAGCAGCATGTCAGTCTTCTTCTTCTCAGCCACCAGCTGCATCGTCCTCTCCTCCACAACCTCCTCTAAGTGATTGGCATACTTCTCCAGCTTATTGACCATATTGTCCAAGATGCTGATGTGACTACACGGAGTAATGTAAACATATATAATATAAATGTCCAGTTTACAGACTAGTTAAAGAATATTATAATAATATACTAATATTTTACTTTTCCTATCTTTAATGAATCTTCAGCCATTTCATGTATTCTACTCCAATCACATCTAGAGCTGCACTCCTAGTTCTGCAGACTTCTTGTTTGAGGGTACAGGTCCTCACATCTCACCATTGCCACCTGCTCTTTTAAAATATAAAGTATAAACCAGAAGTTTACATACACTATATAAAAAGACACATATGCATGTTTTTCTCACTATCTGACATGAAATCAGAATAAACCTTAACAGTTTTAGGCCAATTATGAACTAAAATTATTTATATTTGCAAAATGCCAGAATAATGGGAGAGAATTTTTAAGGCATTTTTATTACTTTCTGCAAAGTCAAAAGTTTACATACACTAGGATTATTATGCCTTTCAACATTTGGAACAGCCCATATGATGATGTCATGTCTTCGGAAGCTTCTGATAGGTTTTTTGGCAACATCTGAGTGAGAGACAGACCTGTGGATGTATTTGTATGCACACCAGAAACACACTGCTTCTGTGTTTAACTTCATGGGAAAGTCTAAAGAAATTAGCCAAGATATCAGGAAGAAAATTGTGAACTTGCACAAGTCTGAATAATCCTTCGGTGCAATTTCCAGATACCTGAAGGTGCTTCATTCATCTATACAAACAATTATACGCAAGTACAAAAGTACAAACAAGATGGGAAAGTCCAGCCATCATACCGCTCAGGAAGGAGACGGGTTCTGTGTCACAGAGATAAATGTGCTTTAGTCCAACATGTGCATATCAACCCAAGAACAAAAGCAAAAGACCTTGTGAAGATGCTGGCAGAAGCTGGTAAGATTGTGCCATTATCCACAGTGAAACGAGCACTGTATCATCATGGGCTGAAAGGCCACTGTGCCAGGAAGAAGCCATTACTCCAAAAGAAACATATAAAAGCCAGATTAATGTTTGCAAATGCACACAGGAACAAAGACCTACATTTTTGTAGACATCTCCTGTGGTCTGACGAAACTAAAATGTAACTTTTTGGCCACAATGACCATCATTACATTTGAAGGTAAAAGGGAGAAACTTGGAAGTCTAAGAACACCATCCCAACTGTGAAACAAGGGTGTGACAGCATCATGTTGTGGGGTTGTTTTGCTGCAGGAGGGACTGGTGCACTCCACAAAATAGATGGTATCATGAGGAAAGACGATTATGTGGCAATACTGAAGCAACATCTCAAGACATCAGCCAGGAATTTAAAGTTTGAACGGAAATGGGTCTTTCCAATGGACAATGACCTAAAGCATACTGCCAAACTGCTTACAAAGTGGCTTAAGGATAACCAAGTCAATGTTTGGTGTGACCGTCACAAAGCCCTGATCTCAATCCTATTAAAAATTTAGGAGAAAAGCCAAGAAGGCAGGTGTGAGCAAGGCGACCTACAAACATGGCTCAGTTACTCCAGTTCTGTCAGGAGGAATGGACCAAAATTCCTACCAACTATTGTGAGAAGTTTGTGGAAGGATATCCAAAACGTTTGACCCAAGTCATACAATTTAAGGGCAATGCTACCAAATACCAATGAAATGTATGGAAACTTTTGACTTTGCAGAAAGTAATAAAAATGCCTTAAAATTCTCTCTCATTATTCTGGCATTTGGCAAATGTAAATCATTTTGGTTCCTTATTGACCTAAAACAGGGAAAGTTTATTCTGATTTCATGTCAGATAGTAAGAAAAACATGCAGATGTGTCTTTTTATATAGTGTATGTAAACTTCTGGTTTCAACTGTATCTGCAACAGGCTTTGCTCCTCCCAGAAAGCAAGGCATCAGTGTTTTTAGATTATAAGTCCCTGTACTTTTGTGTGAATCTGAGTCACTATAACACTGGTGTCCAGGACTCATAGGCTCACCCTTCAGGGCTGGCTTCTCTTAGGCTTCTCTTTATGGAGACGAAGGATGGACGGCGATCCAGGTTTTCATCCCAGCACATTTTCAGCATGGTGATGATCCTTTCATTACATTTTTCCACAGATAAGGACGGTCTCAATAAGATGGTTCCATTCGGATACTTAATTACACGGATAATTTCTGAAATTAATATATTTGTAAATATCTTCCAATTTAACTGTTTTCCTACTACTAATCACATGTGCTTGCCCGAAAGTGAACATCTGTATTAAAGTGACACTAAATAAAAAAAAATGTTGTTCACATATTGACAAGTAATATGCGACTTTCATATGTATTTTATTTTAATTGGGTGGTTGTTTTTATTACATATATTTTTAAAAGTTTCCCTTTGTAAATTACTTTCTCCAACTTCCCCTTTGTAAGCTCCGATAGCACAGCAGTGAGAGGATTACCTAACGGTCCTTCTATCAGGCTGGCTATGGCCTGAGAAGTGTAGAACCTGATAAGTATGAAGAAAACCCCTCCCAGTGCAGAAAAAGATTATCCTATTTACCTTTCATGTATTGCTGTTTATTGCCTAATGGCCTAGTAGTCTAGTCTAATCCTATCTATCTCTGTTGAGAGAACAATAGAGCAATTATTATGTCATTACCTACTATTACTATCCAGAACTTTTATCTCACAGCTAGACAAGGACAGTATTTTATATGTATTTTTTAATTGCATAGGACTGCCAAAGTAACAAAAAATATTGCCAATAATTGGAAACAAAATAGCTTTCCATGAATATTGGTCTTAACAAAAATATTCCTTTCTGATGGAAGTTTTCCTGTAAGTTCCAACTTCAAAAGAGATTTTACCTTGTGGTTCCAGGCTCAGGTCCTGGTAAGGGCCATCTTCGTGGTTGTATATAAGTTCCCTCATAATGATGGCAAAACTGTACACGTCTCCTTTCTGTGTCCCTGAAACGGGAATCTTTCCAATCGCAGGAGCTCAGGAGCTGTCCAATAAAGCTCTATTCAGGTAAAATATATTATGTTACATAAATCCGGGGTGTTTGTAGGGGGAAGGTTAGCAGCCATGAACACACGTGGAAATGTATACACATGGTAAAAGGTATTAGCCACCTCATAATAGATAATGACCCAACACACATATGGGCTTCACACAGTAGAGTGAGTGGTGTAACCTTGCATGTATTCCTTTTAGTGCCAGGTTGTCACCCATAGTAATGCTTGCAGGTGGGAAATCCCACTATGTTACATTGGCTACAGATATTTTATTCTTTCCTGTAGATTTAAAGGGGTTGTATCATTTCATTTCATTAAATGGCCTGCAGAATAAGGGGACAGTGAAAACAAGCAACTTTGCAATTGGATGTCATTAGCAAAGCTGTCTTGTTCTCACAGTCTTCCTTATCTTCTGTTTCTGTAAACAAACTTCTCCAGTGCTGATTGGAAAGAGGGATCCCTCCTCCTTGCATTTCATTAACTGAGGGCTCTAATAATTTACATTCTGTTCAGCCCCCAGATGGCTGTATTCACGGAGCTTGCATTCCTGCCTCTCACTCAGAATTAGGGGCAGTGAAAAATTTCACTCTATACAGTTAGCTGCCTCCTCATTGACACTGCAGCTGTCTCTATAATCAGAAAACAGGAGAATTGTGCCCGGTGCCTTAATGCTCCTGTGTGTAAGGGACCGAAAAATTTTCACTCTATACAGCTAAGTGCTCCTCATTGACACTGCAGCTGTCTCTAGAATCAGAAAACAGCATTATTTTTCCCCGGGGCCTTAATGCTTCCTGCGTGTTGGTGCCTTATGAAAAACGTGAATCTGTGCTGGATTCAACTGTAGCAAACCGTCCAGCTGTGAGAGACCCAGTGCTGAGTTAATGGAAGATGTTTAGACTGAATGCAGGTATGTAAAACGCTTTTTACAAAAAATAAGTGCATAGTGAGAGGACAGTGAATGTGCAGGGGGGGGGACACACCACACCCCTGGAGGCCAGCATGAACAGTGAAGGGGGGGATGATGTCATCCCTTTTCAGTTAAGAAACACCCAGCTGGGAGGGGAAGAAACGCCACTGAATTTAAGGCAAATTAGAGGATCAAGCTTCAAGAGAACAGCCAAACTGATGAAGTGATACATTCCCTTTAAGTAGTCACCCTGCTGCAATAAGGTGATTTAGAAAATATTACAATTATCACTATTACAGTACATCATACAATCCCAAATACACAAACACACAGTGAACATTAAAACCTGTTGTGGCCTCTTTCAAATTGCTAAATTTGTTCAGGAATGCTTTGAGAAACATGACAAAAAGCTCAAGGTGTAGAGTAATACGGTGGTGCACTCCTATGGGGACTTCAGATGCTCAGAGGATGGATGTGCAATCCCAGATCAATATTCATGAAATTCCACAACACAGCATTATGGGTTTTCAAAAGGAATAACCTCCAAATTTCATTGAACCACAAGAAGTAAGGTAGATTCTTCAAATTACAGATCTCATGAAGAATAAAATTTGTGGAAATCCAGACTAGGAAGAAAATGTTTCGGCAAAGAATTTGCCCTCCTCAGTTCATATCTGGAGAGGGTGGAGAAGGTGACCGGACGCTTGCAGCTGCAGCTTGCATCCACTGACGCCATCCGGTCTCCTCCTCCACCCTCTCCAGATATGAAATGAGTAGGGTGAATGATTTTCCAAAACGTTCTCTTTCTAGTGTGGATTTTCACAAATTGTATACTTCATAAAGGCTGTAAATTGTTGTTCCATAAAATTTGGATGTAATACCTTTTGAAAACCCATAACGGTGTGCCGTGGAATTTCATGAATAAAGAGCTCAAGGTTTTGACTCCAAATTCCCTGGATCTGGAACTAATTGGTCATCTGGGGATTTGCAGGAAAAATAAATCTGATCCTTGGAGGCTCCACCTCACAATTTACAGGACTTAAAGAGGTATTCTCATCTCTTAATGTCCTAGTAGCAGAAAACAGAGACATGGTCACATTTGCAAACCTGTTCTACGTTATTTTCATGGGACTTCTGAATTATTTGTAGCATACTCATTTGACTGTATTCTGAACTCACATAGAAAGGAACGGAGAAAGCCATGCAAGTGTGGTCATCTCTCCATTTCCTGTGGCTGAAAATGAGCAACCAGGCAGTTCAGTGCTGGGTGTACCCCTTTAAAGGATTCGGTGTAATTTCTTGGAGTCAGATACTACAGGACCTGTTCAAAAGTCTTATGGAGTCAATCCTCTGATGTGTACACAGTATTAGGTTGTTAGAGACATAAATGTTTACAAACACATTTTGGGATATGACTTCTTCCTCCCGGAATAATTGATGTTTTTAGCTGTCAGGTCCCTATAGGTTGTGCCGTGCTTAAATTCCCATAAGGCAAAGCCAGAGAGTTTCACTTGCATCCGACTATCTACCAGGCAATTTGTGGGCTTCAGATTTCCATGGGAGGTCAGAGGGCTGTTATGTAGAAAGCCCATCCCCTGTAATAAGAAGAAAGGGTGCAGGGTGAAATCATACATCTATACATACAGGTGTGTGTTTTCTGGCACATGGTATTGTGAGAGGAGTAGCTTTTTCCTTATCAGATTATAGTACAATCGATGGTATATACACTATATACCAGCTTGAAATCAGCACCCATTA
Source organism: Phyllomedusa bahiana (assembly GCA_025379985.1). Taxonomy (NCBI): domain Eukaryota; kingdom Metazoa; phylum Chordata; class Amphibia; order Anura; family Hylidae; genus Phyllomedusa; species Phyllomedusa bahiana. The sequence goes on along the minus strand of JAODAL010016609.1, from coordinate 8,478 downwards.
GCCTGTGGCTTACCAGCTGGTATGAAACTATAACATTGAGGAGTTGGTCTTGCGATACTCACATTAACAATGTCATGAGCGAAGGAAAGCTTGAACACCCAATCCAGCTCTATATCATTATTTTGCAAGATGTCCTGAAAATTATAAACAAAGTAGATGATGAGAATCCATCTATCCCTCTACTTATCCATCTATCTATAGAAAGAAAAATTGAGGCACTTCCAAATAATGAAAAAATTATCAAGGCTTTATTCTATATCCAGTGGTGGCGACGTTTCAGCTCCAAATGAGTCTTTCTCAAGCTTGGAGCCAAAATGTCGCCACCACTGGACATGGAATAAAGCCTTGATAATTTTTTCATTATTTTTCTTTCTTTAGTTAATTTTAGACCTATTACTTGCTTTTTTTTCCAATTTTTATCTATTTAGCTGTCTATCCATCTATATATCTAAACAATGAAAAAATAAGCAGCACTTCATAAAAAAGTAAAAATTGGGTTCCAGGAAAACAAGGACCCCGGTAAAAGCCCTCAGCTTAAATAAACAAGAAAAACTTGCAGCACTCACAAATTAATGAAAAAATTTTGAAAAAAAGGAAAAAAAAGTGTTCTTTGTTCCATGTTAGAACACTTTTTAGATTTTTTTTACTGTTTTTCTTGCGTATCTTTTACTCCCGTTTTTTAATGTACCCAAATTTTACCCATCTTTCTATCTATTTTTTCTATATATTGTCTTCTATTTATTTTTCATCTATCTATTTTTTTTAATTTTCCTAAAAATTTATCAGGGTTGAAAAAAGGTGGGGTTTTGGGGGGGGTCCCCCCAAAATTCCATGTCTCGGGCGGCACAACTATCAGCAACAGCAGCACGCCAGAGTTCATAGTGCAATCTGCCCCCCAGCCAGCGTTCCCCTACCGACCTCACCCTGCCCAACAGAGATTACTCCCAGTCCCTTTCTGTCTCTCTGCAGTAAGTTAATTTAGCCCTCCTTCAAAATAATGCACTGTAGATAACATAAACTGTGCTTATATGTATAAACCCTATGGTTTGTGCCCCTTTTAACTACTTAGGGTAATAAAACTTTTTTGACATAAAGAAAACATGACAACCCCTTTTAAAAAACTGTTTAAAACAGTATCTTGCCATTGCAAAGGGCTTCAAGTGGGAAGCTCTCAGGGGAATTTGCCACTGAGTTTGGGAAAGGGGTTACGGGAGCCCAAAAGCGGGGTTTGTAAAGGATAAAGAGATACTGGAAGAGTCCCAAAAAAGGGCAAAGGGAAGTGGATGTCCTTTGGCTCCATCACACACTGATGATTGCTTCATTGTAACCAATGCCCCAAAGAGCCAGATGATGAATGCCACACAATTCAAGGCACGTTTAAGGGAGGTGAGAGGCAACCAAGGGGCCCAACGCAAGACCTTTTGAAACCCTTTTTAATTGGGCATGGTCTGCGTAAAAAATAAACTCTTTTTTATCTCTCTGAAATTTCTGTTGAAAACCGGGCTTTGATATTTTGTGACACTCAAAGCTCGGGTGGCCACTTCCTCTGACGCATCCTCCCTTGAAGCCCTGAAATGGTGAGGTACTGTTGATAAATTTTGAAAGGGTTTTTTCTTGGTCTCATGATGTAAAAAAGTGAACAGCCTGATGAGGGGGACTTTTTAAAAAACCCAAAATTCAAATTGTTCCTCTAAATTTATTGGGTTTCGGGATCAAAAAAACCTTTTTGTAAATTTTTTCCCATTTTAGCTCCTTGTTAGGATCGAAAGTTCCCCGAAAAGTACTGAAACACGAAAAATTTGGACATGTGCATTTTAAAGGGAAAAAGAGGGTCTCTTTTTGAACCCTCTCAAGGAAAAACCCAAAAAGTGGGTTTGAATTTTTGCTTCAACTAAAATGCCCCCTTTTTTACCCCTTTGTGTCATGTCCTTGTTTTTTTGGGGACTCCCCCCCGGTTTTCACATTAAAGATCAAAAACATTTTTTAACCCGGCCCACGACTTAAACGTGGTCTAAAAAGGGGCCCATTTCCACCCTATCTTTACCTCAATCACCCAATCAGGCCTCCCCGGGGTAAACCAAACCTCCTTTTTTCAAGAGAAAAAAAAAAAAAAACCCAAAAATTTGGAAAGCTCCCTTTTTTGGGACGCCTGGAGGGGGGTGGGGGGACAGAACCCAAAAGGGAAGCCCCCTTCCTTTCCATTAGGTTAAAATCAATGTACACCCAAAATATAAAACTATTTTTTTGCACACAAAAAAAATTTCTGAAAAAACGTATGCAAACCTGGGTGCCACTGCAGGGGTGCGGCAACAAGTAATTAAACATGTCCCCACCCGAACCCCCACCAGCGGCCCCATTTCTGCAAAAAGGGCAAATTTAGAGGTAAAGATAGGGATAGGACGCCCATTTTTTTACCACTTGAAAATCGTGGGCAGCTTTAAAAAAGTTCTGAATGATTTTGAAAACCCAAAAGTCTCCCAAAATTTTTTCATGTATGATAGGGTAGCATAAATGCTTCTTTTTTGGGTTTCGACGTAGGGGTTTTTGCCCTTTTTTTCGAAATGTGGGGCCCCTGGTTGGGGGGTCTGTGTGTGTACATGTATAATTACATGTGGGCCGCACCCTTCCCAAATGGGACCCAGGTTTTATTTCGTTTTTTCAGAAATGTTTTTTTTTGTGCAGAAACATACGTTATACTTGGTGTACTTGTTTTTAACCCAATGGGGAAAAGGGAAAGGGGGCTTCCATTTTGGGGTTTTTGTCCCCCCCCACCCCTCACAGGCTTTTCATAAAAGGGCAAACTTTGCCGGTTGGGGGTTTTTTATTTTTTCTCTCTAAAAATGGAGGTCGGGGGGCCCCGTGAGGGCCTGATTGGCTCGATTGAGAGGTAAAGATTTGGAAAAGGACTGCCCATTTGAGACCCGTTTAAGTCTTTGGGGAGCTTAAACATTTCTGATCATGATATGGGAACCCAGAGTCTCCAAAAATTTTTTTATGTAAGGTAGATAGCTTTTTTGCCTTTTTTAGGGTTTCCGGGGGTTAAAAATGTATTGCCCCTTTTTTCAGAAAAGGGGGCCGCTGGTGGGGGGTCCGTGTGGGTTTTAAAATGAAAAATTACATGTGTGCCGCAGCCCCGCCAGTGGGGACCCAAAGGTTTTTCATACGTTTTTTCAGAAAAATTTTTTTTTGTGCAGAAAATTTCGTTATACTTTTGGGGGTACAATTTTTTTAACCTATAAAGGAAAGGAAGGGGTGCTTCCATTTTTTGGGTTTTTGTCCCCCCCCCCACCTCTCACAGGCTGTCATAAGAAGGGCCCGCTTTGCAGGTTGGGTTTTTTTTTTATTTTTTTCTCCCGGAAAAAATTGAGGGTCGGTGACCCAGGGGGAGAGGCCTGATTGGTTTGATTGAGAGGGAAAAAATAGGATAGGGGCTGCCCCATTTGGGGACCCACGTTGAAGTCGTGGGGAGCTTAAAAATGTTCTGATCATATATGTGAACCCAGAGTTTAAAATTTTTTCATGTTTGATAGAGGGAAAAATGCTTCTTTGGGATTTCGACGAGTGAAATTTCCCCCTTTTTGGGGAAAAATTTCCCCTGGGGGCGGTCTTGTGTGTAAAGTATAAATTTTAAAGGGGTGCCGCCGCCCTTCCAGGGCACCCAGGTTTTCATTCGTTTTTCAGGGAAAAATTTTTGTGTTTCAGAAACCCTACGGTTTTTTTTTACTTGGTGTACATTGATTTTAAAAACCCTTTTTGGAAAGGAAGGGGTTCTTTCCAATTTTTGGGGTTTTTGGTTTCCCCCCCCACTCTCCCCAGGCGTCATAAAAGGGCGCTTTTTCAGGTTGGGGGTTTTTTTAATTTTTTTCTCCCCTTTAAAAAAAAGGTCGGTGGACCCGTGAGAGGCTGATTGGCTTTTGATTGAGAGGTAAAGATAGGATTGGATGCCCCATTTTTGGGCCCCGTTTTAAGTCGGGGGGAGCTTTTTAAATGTTCTGTTTATGTTTTGTGAACCGAGAGTCTCAAAGTTTTTTTCATTTAGGGAAGGGAAAAAAAAAATGGGGTTTTTTTTAGGGATTTCGAGTAGTGTATTTTCCCTTTTTTCAGAAATGTGCCGCTGGTGGCGGTCTGGTGTGTACATGTATAATTACATGTGGGCCCCAGCCCTGCCGTGGCACCCCCGGGGTTTTCATTCGTTTTTTCGAAAAGTTTTTTTTGTGCAGAAAAAAAAACGTTTACTTTGGTTTTACATTTATTTTTTTCCCATATGGGGAAAGGGAAAGGGGGGGCCCTTTAAAATTTTTTTTTTTGTCCCCGCCCCCCCTCACAGGGTGTCATAAAAAGGGCGCTTTTTTCAGGTTGGGTTTTTTTTTTTATTTTTCTTCCCGAATATGGAGGTCGGTGAACCCCTGGAAACCCGATTGGCTCGATTGAGGGGGTAAAAATAGGATAGGAAATGCCCCATTTGAAAACCACGTTGAAGGGTTAATTGGGGAGCTTAAACATGTTTTTGATCATGAATGTGAACCGAGGGGTCTCAAGTTTTTTCATGTATGATAGATGCTTAAAAAAGCTTTTTTAGGGTTTCCACGTAGTGTAATTTTCCCTTTTTGCAGAAATGGTGCCGCTGGGGGCGGGGCCCGTGTGGGGTAAAGGAAAAAATTTTCCTGTGTGCCCCAGCCCTGCCATTTGGGCCCCCGGTTTTCATACGGTTTTTTTCAGAAATGTTTTTTTTTGTGCGAAAAATCGTTTATACTTGGTGTAACATTTATTTTAAAACCCATATGGAAAGGGAAAGGGGGGCTTCCATTTTGGGTTTCTGTCCCCGCCCCCCCTCTTTACAAAGGGGGGTTTATAAGAAGGGCGACTTTGAGGTTGGGTGTTTTTTATTTTTTTTCTCAATAATGGGGTCGGTGACCCGGAGAGGCCGATTGGCTCGATTTTAGAGGTTTTTGATAGGAAAAGGATGCCCCATTTGAGGGCCCCCCGTTGAAGTCGGGGGGCAGCTTAAAAAATGTTCTGATCAGGGTTTGTGAACCGGAGTTTTTCAAAGTTTTTTTTATGTAGTTTTAAAAAATTTAAAAGCTTCTTTTGGGGTTTGACTTAAATGTATTGGGCCCCCTTTTTTCCAGAAAAGTGCCCTGGTCGGGGTTTGGGGTGTGTTTCATGTATAATTACATTTTGTGCCCCCAGCCCCCGCAGTGGACCAGGTTTGATACGTTTTTTCAGAAATGTTTTTGTGTGCAGAAAATTCCCTTATACTTGGTTTTACATTATTTTAAACCCATTTGGAAAGGGAAAGGGGGGCTTTTCCCTTTTTGGGGTTTTTGTCCCCGCCCAAATCTCAAAAGGGTGTCAAAAGAAGGGCCCGCTTTGCAGGTTTTTGGGGGTTTTTTATTTTTTCTCTCTGAATAAAAGGGGTCGGGGGACCCATGGAGGCCTGATTGGCTCGATTTAGAGGGAAAGATAAGGGGTAGGACTGCCCGATTTTTAGACCCCCGTTGAAATCGTGGGCAGCTTAAACATGGGTTTTGGGTCATGATATGTGAAACCCAGAGTCCCCAAAGTTTTTTTTATGTTAAAGATAGATAGGGGAAAAATGCTTCTTTAGGGATTTCGGGGGGGGGGGGGCGGGGTTTTTTTGTATTGCCCTTTTTGCAGAAAATTTTTCCGTGGTGGCGGTCTGGTTGTGTTCGGGTTTTTACATTTGTTCCGCAGGGCCCCGCCCGTGGGACCCCGGTTTGCATACGTTTTTTTCAGAAATGGGTTTTTTGTGCGAAACATTTCGTTTTAAATTTGGGGTACATTTTATTTTTTTAAACCCTTTTTTAAAAGGGAAAGGGGGGCTTCCAAATTTTTGGGGTTTTTGTCCCCGGCCCCCTTCACAGGCTGTCAAAAAGAAGGGCCGGCTTTGGGAGGTTGGGTTTTTTTATTTTTTCTCCCCTGAAAAAATGGAGGTCGGGACCCCTTTAGAGGGCCCCGATGGTCCCATTGAGAGGAAAAAATAGGATAGGACTGGCCCCCTTTAGACCACGTTGAAGTCGTTGGGAGCTTTAAAAATGTTCTTTATCATGGGTATGTTAACCGAGAGTCCCCCAAAAATTTTTTTTATGTAGATAGATAGCATAAATGCTTTTTTTAGGGATTTCGACGTTGTGTATTGCCCTTTTTTTTCAGAAAATGTTTCCCCTGGGGCGGTCCCGTGGGGTTTTCATGAAAAATTTTAAATTTTGCCGCAGCCCCCCGTGGCAAACCCCGGTTTGCATACCCTTTTTTCGAAAAAGTTTTTGTGTGCAGAAAATACGTTATATTGGTGTACAAATTTATTTTTTAACCCATATGGGAAAAGGGAAAGGGGGGCTTCCCTTTTGGGTTTCTGTCCCCGGGGCCCCTCTCACAACTGGGCAAAAGAAAAGGGGAGCTTTGCAGGTTGGGTGTTTTTTATTTTTTCCCCTTTTGAATAATGGAGGCGGTGAAACCCCGTGAGAGGCCTGATTGGCTCCCATTGAGGGGGTAAAAAATAGGAAGGGGCTGCCCCGATTTGAGACCAAAGTTGAAGGGGGCCCTGGGCAGCTTTTTAAAAATGGGTTTTGATCATGATATGTGAACCCAGAGTCCAAAATTTTTTCATGGATGATAGTTTGCATAAAAGCTTCTTTAGGGATTTCGAAAGTAGTGTATTTCCCCTTTTTTCAGAAATGTGCCCCCTTTGGGGGCCGGTCCCGTGGGGGTACTGTTTAATTACAGGGGTTTCCGCAGCCCTGCCATTGGGGACCCCGGTTGGGATACGTTTTTTTTTAGAAATGTTTTTGTGTGCAGAAACATAAGTTTTTTACTTTGGGGTACATTGATTTTAACCTAAGGGGAAAAGGGGGGGTTTCTTTCCTTTTTTGGGGTTTTTGTCCCCCCCCACTCTCACAGGGGGTCATAAAAGGGCAGTTTGCAGATTGGGTGTTTTTTTTTTTTTTTCTCTCTGAATAAATGGAGGTCGGTGACCCCCCGAGAGGCCTGATTGGCTCGAAAGGAGGGAAAGATAGGAAGGACGCCCCCATTTGAGGGGCACGTTGAAGTCGTGGGCAGCTTAAAAAATGTTTTTGATCATGATATGTGGGAAACCCGGAAATCCAAAGTTTTTTTTATGTATTTATGGTTGCAAAAATGCTTCTTTAGGGATTTCGACTAGTGTAATTTCCCTTTTTTGCAGAAATGTGCCGCTGGGGGCGGTTTTGTGTGGGGTCCCTGTATAATTAAAATGTTGCCCCCGCCCTGCCAGTGGCCCCCGGTTTGCATACGTTTTTTTTTAGAAAAGTTTTTGTGTGCAGAAACATACGTTAAACTTTGGGGTTCATTGGGTTTTAACCCATATTTGGAAAAAAGGAAAGGGGGGCTTCCAATTTTTGGGGGTTTTGTCCCCGGCCCCCTCTCACAGGCTGGGAAAAAGAAGGGCAGCTTTGCAGGTTTGGGTTTTTTTTTTATTTTTTCTCTCCGGGGGGGGGGGGGGGGGGGGCGGGGGGGGGGGGGGGGGGGGGGGGGGGGGGGGGGGGGCGAAATTTGGGGGGTGACCCCGTGAGAGGCCTGATTGGCTCGATTGAGGGGGGTAAAGATAGGATAGGGGCCCGCCCGATTTGAACCCGTTGAATTTGTGGGCAGCTTAAAAAATGTTCTGTTTATGATATGTGAACCGAGAGTCCAAAGTTTTTTTATGTATGATAAAATTTGGGAAAAAATGCTTTTTTTAGGGATTTTTTACGTTAAAGGGAAATTTTCCTGGGGTATTAAATCCTTTTAAGGGCAAAGTGTTCTTTTTTTTTTGTCCCCGATTGTTTTTTCTTTCCCCCCCTTCCGAGAGTCTTAAAATTTTTATTTTCATCTACATAGACAAAATGAGGGGGGTTTTAATTTTTTGGGATGTTTTTTAATGGTTTATTCCCGTATCATAGAATATATCGGGAAACCACATAAAAATTCTAAGTGTTCTGAAATGATTGCGGGGATTATGTTTTTACGGCGTTCACACTTTGGTATAAATTATGTTTTTTTTTTATATTCCCCCAGGTTTTATATAATTAGGCCCCAAAACCAAAAAAGCGCCCACGGACTTTTAATGTGCCTGAAATTTTTGGGGGGGGTGCGGGGGGTGTGTGCCCACAACCTACGAAAACTCCATGTATGTCTTTTTTTTTTCGGCAAATCCAGGGGCTTTTGTGCTGGATTTGAAGTGTCCCCTTTTTTTTTAAAAACTAGAAAGGGGCTAAATCTATGACCGCGGGTAGAACAAATTAAAAGATTTAGGCGGGATTTTACGTACAATTTTTTCCCCAAATTTAAAAAAGGCGCCCGGGGCGCCAATAAAAATACATTTTTCCCCCCCTTGGCCCCCCCTTGGGTTTCTTTAACCCCCAAAGGGGGAAAAATAGTCATTACACTGTTTTTGGATTAGGTGTAAAACTACCGTTCAAAGGTTTGGGTCACCCGACAATT